>MDKI01277003.1:0-24813 GCA_005239505.1 Nicotiana paniculata
GCTAGTTTCTTATATGTTTCAATCTAAATATGTATTATATTATGCAGATGACAGGCAAGGGTTAAGGTAAAATTGACCCTACTGGTTCTCGGGGTCGAGAAAAGGCTAGGAAGGGAAAGGGGAGGGTAGGAAATAATACTTCATCTTTTCAACCCCCTTCAGAGATGCCTATGCATATGCATATGTCTTATCATCCACCCCACGGCTATACCGAGATGCCACAACATCACCATCCCTACACCTTCATGCAGACACCAGGTCTTTCATCATAGGGCCATATGATTATACGTCCGGCATACAGTCCAGTTGCCTCACGACCACGTGGATCACAACCATCTGCATCGCATGGATCGCATCCATCCATTTCACAGCCACATGGATCACATCCATCCATGTCACAGCCACTCGGGTCACAGCCATTCGGGTCACAACCATCAGTATCACAGCCACTTGGTGTCCATCCAGCTATGTCGCAGTCACATGGATCGCAACCATCTTCATCAATGACTCCATCTATTTCAGGCCTTCGCCTGCGAGGTAGTAGCTTTGACCCCCTACACCTTCCACACATGCCTCTGATATACATGCTTCAGACGGTGATGATGATGATGGCGAGGAGGTGCATTATGATCAATATGGCAGGATCATGATAGTCCCTAAGGGTGATGGGTAAGAGTTATTTGTTATTTTTGCATTTATTGTTTTGTAAAATTTTTACTAAGATATTAATGTGTTTTTCTTGTTAAATTGCAGGTTCATTCCGAGTAATAAGACTACGGGGATAATCACCAAACCCATCATAAAACCTTATGATGACCCTTATGCGACTTGGACTGATTTCCCATTCTCGTTGAAGGAGCAAATTTTCAATCAATTTAAGGTATAAATGTTCTTTTAAGCAGTTTAATTATTTATATTTATGATATTTTCATATAATATTTAACTTTTGAAATACAGAGAAAGTGTGTATGGGAACATCGCTATAGCGCGGAAATGGCTGCAAATTTTCATCACAAAGCTCGCAAGCGGTTGTCGCATACTTTCTCCGAAGCTAGAAAGAAGAACAAGAAGACTGACTGGTTACTTTAAAATTTATGTGATGATTTGAAAAGGTAATGGATTACCGCAAAGTTCTTAGAGAAGAGCGAAAAAGGAAAGAAAGCTCGTGCAATTGAGAAGGAAGGCTCCTTGCAAAGTGGAGGTGCGATCAGCCTAGGGACAATAAAAAGAAGATAAGTACGTAATTGCTTAATTTATTTTAATTTTCAAAGTATATCTATTCTATTTATTAACTAAATTAATTTATTTTCAGGAAAAGAAGTTGGGGCGTCCAACGAACCAAGATGAACTATTCAAGGAGACACAAATTGTAAAGAAGAAGAAAGAGACGAATCACGAAAAGTGGGTCGAGGACCGGGACTCGACTGTATATGTAAGCTTTCACTTCTCATTAAGTATTTTAATTTACTTTTATATAAATTTTAAAATACTAATTCAATTTAAATTCTCGCATAGGGTCGCTACCAAACTAACGTGGAGGATTCATCCGCACTCAGCCAACTGGTGAATCGGGCGAGCCAACCCAACCTTCGGACGAGGATGCTGAAAGAATATGGATGAAGTCTGCTGGCGGTCCAAAATGAAGGAAGGTATACGGGCTTCCTACGAAGAAATTTCATCGCTATAAGTGTGGAATGCAAGGAATAGGGACTTCCTCGCAAGGCGAGCAACTTAATGGGGAGAGCCTCTCCGCTATGCGGAAGACTGTGACAAAGCTCACATCCGAGCTAAAAGCGGCCAAGGAAAGAGAAAGGATTAGAGATGCTCAATTCCTTGGCATGCAAGCTCATATCAGAACTCTCCTATCTACTGGAGCTTTCTCGTTGCCCCGGTCTCATGAGTCATCGCCAAAGGCTCGACCTACACATGAGCGTTCCTCCCGTCCTCCCCGTGATCGTTCCTCCCGTCCTCCCGTGGTCGTTCTTCTCGTCCTCCACAAGACCCTTTTCTATACTGTCTTGTAGATGAAAGTTCATCAGACGGTGATGATGATGTTGTACAAAACACTCCTTGGTTTTTATATACTTTGAACTAGACAAATAGAATTGATTTTGAACTAGTTGTAATAAGCTTTAACTTGGTTTTGTTAGTTTAATTTATTAGTTCTATTGAACTTTAATTTTTTAGTTTTAATGTGTTTATTGAATTGTGTTGTTGTTGTTGTTGTTGTTGTTGTTGTTGTTGTTGTTGTTGTTGTTGTGTTGTTGTTGTTGTTGTTGTTGTTGTTGTTGTTTTTTAGGGATTTTGGTATTGAATTGTGTTGTATTTATTGAATTATATTGTTATTTAGGGATTTTGGTATGTTGGCAAGTGGTGTAGCTGCCAAAACAGGTATTTTATGCCAAAATTAAAACTCAGAAAATCGACCAAAGTTAGTCGGTATGTAAGAAAAAAAAATTATTTTCTGCAAATTAGCGACCAAGGTTGGCCGCTTAAGCCTAAAAAAATAAATAAATGAATATTAGCGACCAAAGTTGGTCGGTTAATGAACCTAGATTTTAATATTACCGACCAACTTTGGTCGCTAATATTTATTTATTTATGGTTAAATTTAAATTTTATAAAATAATACATATTTTACTTTACCGACCAACTTTGGATTTTTACATTTTAATAATTAATAAAATAACGTAATTTTAATACACCGACCAACTTTAGTCGGTAAAATTAAATTATTAAAATATGTTACCGACCAAAGTTGGTCGGTATGTCGTTTAAATTATACAGTTGCTTACCGACCAACGTTGGTCGCTAAGGTAAAAAGACCACCAAAATAGCGACCAAGCGTGTTTGGACGCGTTTTGGTCGGTAATTTGCCAAAAGCAACCAACGTTGGTCGGTTATTGTGGTCGCTTTTTACCAGATTTCTAGTAGTGACACATCCATCTCAACATACTCATTTCTCCCCCATCAATGTACAATAAAACAAAATTTAAAAAATAAGAATTATGTTAAAAGAAATTTTGTAAAAAAAAAAAAAAAAAATTATTTAGAAGTAAGAACTACGTGATTAATAATTGGTAACAAGCTGATAACAAATAGTAAAAATAGTTCTTGTCATTAATAAGAACTATTAGTAGATACTTGAAATTTTGAATTACGTAAATATGTAATAGAAAAAATTTAGGGTCCCTCAGAATAATACAATATTAAGGATGTAAATATGAACATTTTAACATTCGCATACATGTTAATTTCCGTCCAAGAAATCAAGAAACCTATTTTTCTTAAACCCTGTTTTCTAAACCTTTGTAAAATCTGATTGGACAACAGCAACCCCTTTTTCTATCCTAATTCGGACAGCAATTACTCCCTCTCGTCAATCACCATCCTATCAGCCTTTCACAATTCTTTTCTCTGTTCCAAAATTTATTTGCAATTCTATATATACTCTCTTAACTTCTATTGCTACATTTATTTCTAACAATTCATCTATCAACATCCCTTTTATCTACGTTTCTTGGTATTCCTTTCTGGTTTAGGTGGGGTTGCCATGGCAATCCTGAATCAAGAGAACTCTTCTTCTGGTGTTTTTACGGAGAAGAAAAAGGATGAGTTTGGGTTGGAATTTGTGTATGATAATTGTGGAGGGACGAAAGTTGATTCTTGCATTGGAGATTGCTCAGTATTGGAAGAAATTGTTCGCATTGAAGAAGAAAGTAGGCAGAAATTGCAAGGACGAAATCTTGAACATATAATCTCGTATCTTCTTGAAGAGTACGAGAAAGATGAAGCCTTTAAAAGGAATCCTTATGTTTGTGAACAAGCTGTGGATCATTACTACTATCTGTTGCCTAGGGCTAAAAGAAACAAAGGATTAAGAAAGCGTCGTATTGCTATGGCTGTTGGTTGTCAATCACAACTAGAGAAGAAAGGCCAGGAAACTAGAATTTCTTTTAAAGGGAAAAGTACACAAGTAGTTGATAAAGAAGGAGGAAAAGAAAAGGTTTTGATGGAGAAAAAGATGGTCATTGAGAAAGTTTCCCATGGAAATTCATATTCCCCAGGGAGTTCCAGTGTTAGTGATTTAAAGACTGATACTTGTTTGTCAACAAAATTCATATTCCCCAGGAAGATTGAAGATTTGTTAGATGAAAAACAAAGTAAATTGGAAAATAGAGAGAAAAAGAGAAAAAGAATTGAACCTCCAGGTTTGCCAGATGAGTTCAAGGAGAAGATTGAAAAGATGGGTGTTCAAAGTTGTGAAGTGAAACTTGTAATTCAGAAACTACTTTATGATACAGATTTGAGTAATAAGCATATGCGAATGTCAATTCCTGTGAACCAAGTGAGGAATAAGGATTTCTTGACACCACAACAAAAAATTGACTTGGAGATGAGGGACATTGACTCCAACAAAAAGATGAAGATTCAGTTCAACTTAATCGAGCCATCACTTGAAGAAACAAAAATTCATATGGCAAAGTGGGACATGAACAAAAGTTCAAACTACGTCTTGTTGAATGATTGGATGGCAGTAGCGAAAAGGAATAATCTCAAATCTGGAATGATGGTGCAAGTCTGGTCTTTTAGACAAGATTTGGTCCCGTGGTTGGCATTAGTTTTGGTTCCTGATCAAGCTGCATTGGAGGGTTAATTTATTTATTTTTGAAATTAATTCACGAATTTTCTTAGACTTATTAGTGTTCTACTAATGAACTTCACTTTTTTGACACTAATTCTTTATTCTGTTTGCATATTGGAAGTGTATAAAATTCAGCCTTTTAGAATAAGCTTCTTTATTGCTTCTATTATCAGTTGGTAGTTCACCTTTATGAAATGAATGTGAGGACAATGTAAATAAAAGCAACTTTAGAATTAATTAAAAGTTTTTCACGGATTTCTGTTTTTTTTTTTAATTAATTAAACTTCCAAAAAGGAGGACCACAGAGTTGAGCAGGTGGTTTAATCCACTTTACTATTTTGGCAGTTTTGTGCATCATAGGTCTGTCCACAATATTTTGCAAGTGATCCCATGAAGGTTTAATGTGATACTTGGAAATTTTTGGCTGACAAACGATACTAGAGCATGCTGAATCAAAGTTTCAGATCTCTGTAAGGAAGGCTTCTCCGTCCCATTATTAGCTACGCACCTCGACCTCCATAATTCCCAAATAATTAGGGCATGGAGAGTTTTTACCATGAAGGAGGGAATTGCATTACATGTTCTGTGGTTTGGAGCAATCTTTATTTGAGCTGCAGGTGACTGGAAAACACTCCAACAAGCCCGCAAATGGTGACCACAAGCTCTGGGCAAAAGCACCCGTGTGCAGAATATGTGTTCATTGGTTTCTATTTCAAGAAGAGGAGGAGAGCAGAAATAGCATGTTGCAGTCATATTTAATGCAAACCGGCCAGGAGACCTGTTGATCTGATGGCTGACAAACGATACTAGAGTATATCTTTATGCCACACCTTTGCATATATTCTCGATTGCTCCTTCTTCACTCTCAGTTGTTCCCATGCAAAGGCTACTGTGAAAGATCCACTATTTATTGGTGTCCAAATTACCTTATTTTGTCCTCCTTGAGCCAGTAAAACATGGTGTTGCCTTTTGATATTTTTGACAATTTCTGGAACCTTTATGTCAAGCAAATCCAATTGCTAATTTTTATTTTCCACTACCTCCTTCAATAACATATTTTTTGGTTTGGTAAGGTATTTCCTCCTAGGTCTAGTTGCTCAATAAGCGCTAGCTCCTTGACTAGTCTAATAATCATACTAGAAGGAGATGTGGAGTCCAAAAAATATGCTTTTCCACTTCCTTCTTAATGGTGCACAGTGCTTTCCAGCGCGATTGTCCTTGCCTCCACTGGATAGCTAACAGATGTGTCTTCCTGAAGTACTTGGCAGTCATGAAATCTCCCCATAGAGACTTGCATGTTCTTAGATTCCACCAGACTTTTGCGGTAAATGCATTGCAGACATCCTTCAAGCTCCTAAATTGAGCACCACCTTCTTGATATAGAAATCATAGAGATTTCCATGAAACTCATTTGGTGCCTATCTTTATCCTCCAAAGAATGCGGCCAACATCTTTTCTATTTGGGTAAAAACTCTTTTGGGTGGGGTGCATGGCCGAGAGTTGGTGGGTGGGAATGGCTTGTAACACATGCTTGATTAATATGGATTTACCTCCTAGGATAGGAAGCGATTTTTCCAACCTCTTGTCTTACCTGTCACCTTGGCGACTAAGTCAGAAAAGTGTGCAATCTTTTGTCGACCGACTATCAATCGACAACCAAGATACTTCACTGGAAAAATAAAATTGCATACTTGTGTTCTTTGCTACCCTTTTGGCATCAGCAGTGGTAGCAGATGGTGCCAACATAAAACAGCTCTTCTCCTTGTTCACCTTCTGCCCCGATGTAGCTTCATATTGACAGCACCTTCATAGTCATCCTTAAAGTATTCCTGCGACTGCTACTAAATAAGATTATATCATCTGGAAAGGCCAAGTGAGGTCCATGTTTGTTCTTGTAGAAACCTGTGATTTTTTTCTTATCCTGCAAATTGTTCATTATTGAAAATAACTCTGCGCTCAACACAAATGGTGATGGGGAGATTGGGTCACCTTGCCTCAAACCATTTCCAGATTTGAAAATTCCATGTCTTTGCCCATTTACAATCAAGGAGCACCAGTTATTCGATATGTATCTGAATATTAGTTCAATCCACTGGTCTGAGAAGCCCAATTTCCTTACTACCCCACATAAATATGGCCATACCACCCTACCATAGACCTTTGCCATATCCAATTACAAAACCAAATTGCCGAACCCCCCCCCCCCCCCCCCCCCCCCCCCCCCCCCCCAGGCTTATGGATATTTTTAATATTTCCTTGGCCAGTAATATATTCTCTGAGATTAGCCTGCCTTTGGTGAATCCTGAATGATTCATTGAAATGATCTTTGGTTGTAGACGAGTTAGCGTTGCATATATTGAGGATCTTGACAAGGATCTTACTGGATACTGTCCATCTTCGGTATCATTACTAAGCAGGTGTGCGAGTGGGATATTTGCCCCTTTTAAAAAAGGCCTCCACTGCATTAAAGACATCATCCGCAACTATTGGCCAGCAAGTTTGGTAAAACAAGGCACTCTACCCATCCGGACCAGGTGCACTGTCTGCATTGATAGCAAAGACACTCTCCTTTACCTCCTGCATAGTAGGAATGGCTGTAAGCATAATGTTATCTTTTTTTGTCACCTTTGATTTAAGGTAGCTTAGTGGAGATAAGTCGTCAGAGGCTTCCCCGTGGTTGAATCTACTCTGAAAGTGCTTGATGGCTGCCTCAGCAATCTCATGATTCCCTTCTCTCCAATTCCCATCATTATCCTTTATTCTCTGGATGCTAAGCCTTCTTATCCTTTTTGACACTGTGAAAATAAGTTATGTTTTTGTCACCATTTTTTAGCCAATTCGCTTTAGCTTTCTTGTCTCAGCACAGAATCTTGAATTTTAAGGTATTGTAAATATTCTGCTTTCAGCTTATTTATCTCTTTTTTTCTCTCCGGATGAATCATCGTTGCCTCAACGTCACAAATTTGCTAATCAAATTTGTTTGGTTCTTCATAATTGTCACTATACCCCTGCCTCGACCACTCACTCAATCTTTTGCAAACCTTCTTGAGTTTCTGATGTAAGATCCACATAGAATTGCCAACAACTTCTTCTTGCCAGACTTCCTTAACCACATTGAGAAAGTCTTCATGTTCAACCCAAACATCCAGAAACTTGAAATATCTTGGGCCTGAGTTTTCCCTATCTTTCATCGTGATTAACAATGGTGCATGATCAGAGCTTACTCTGGCAAGGTGCAGCACTGTGTGAGCGAACATATATGTCCACTCCGAGTTGATTAACAACCTGTCTAGTCGTTTCCATATTGTTCTAGGGTGCCTTCTATTATTGCTCCAGGTATACTTGTTGCCATAATAACCTGCATCCTGAAGGTAACAGTCGTCAACATAATTTAAGAAATCCAGGCTCTTGCTTAGTCCGTACAGCCTGCCGCCAAACTTTTAATCAGAATTTAGGATCACATTAAAATTACCAGCAACGCCCAGGGTGTTAAGTTATATTCCAAAGTTTCAATGATGACAATGCTCACTTATATTGGTTTGCAGGTTTGCAGGAATCGAAATCATCAAAAAAGTACAAGATAAAAGGAGATCAGATTACTAATCAAGGAGCTATTGCCAGCAAATATTCAGTATCCTTAAATAAGCTCAATCACAGGCTTGAATGTCTCCTCAATGTAAGCCTATGACAAGGAAAGTCACTACCGAATTCGGCCTCTCCCAAGAGCAGGGTCAGATTCCTTTGAAGATCTCGTGCCTCTATTTTTTGTCAAGGCTCAACCGCTCTCTTCTCTCCTATAATATGTCTGCTAAGATCAAATGGAAGACTTGCGCAACTACACACATTATTTTCTAAGTCTCTCTACTTCTTAGCCTAAACACTATAATCCTTAGTTTATCAGTGTCTCAAAAGATAGGAAGAGGTATAACACAAAAGAGAGTTGTGTCATTATTCAGAATTGAATTGTTACTATACTTCGTTGGTGGTGAACGAATCAAAACTATTTGTATTGTAACACTTTCAAGATCTAAAGGAACCCTTGTGACCCAAGGGAAACCGGATGTAAGTACCACACCGATACCGAACCAGTATAAAATCGCTGTGTGTTATTCTCTTTATATTCACTGTTATCTTACATTCTGCTCTTTGTCTGGTCAACTAAAATCACCGTTGGTCGACTATCTTTTAATAGACCACAATTCATCCACCCTCCTTGTACTTTCACAGGGGCCTTGAGTTCTATTTTCCCAACTCCTGAGTTCCTCCCACAGTTGTTGCCTCAATGAAGAAGAACATTTAGCATAAACTATTGTTATGTACACATGAGATTGCATCATAGGAAATAGGACTCCTCGTGTAACTTACTTCTTTGTTTCCTCCAAGATATTCAGATCCAATTCCTCGGACCAAAACAACCATATCTTGTTATTGCAGTTGCAGTAGCTGTGTATTTTGTACCTCACGATTTTTGTTGAACTAACCATTGGTTCTTGTAGAGCAGGGAATTTTGTATTGAGTTTGGAATGATTTTAGCCTTTCAAAGGCTTGTTGGCTAATATTCCATGAAATTGTATTAATTATTGAAAACATTAGGGGTTATGTTTTTTGCCACTTTTATTCTTTGTTTTGTTGCTCTAGGTGATGTTGCTTTTTTGGCACCACCTGAGCCTTGGTATCCTCTGGAGATAGATTATTGTATCGGGTGATATTGGCTTGAACATCTAAAATTGGAGTTTCATCCTCCTCAAAGTTCAATGCCCTTTGAGGTCTCCTAGCTACTTGTTCATTTGTAGAAATTTGTGCAGTCCATCACGACACATATCAAATCATTTACCTAGAAACCTAATCCGATTAACAACTACTTCCATAAGTCTACTGCTACTAGGTCACTTTCAACTAGGTCACTTTCAACAAAATAAATGTTGCAGAGATATTCCTCTTTCATGTATATGCAGCAAGAGCACGCTGAAGCAATGAGAAAAGCCTATACCTTTCAAGACATCATTGACAGGTAAAAACTTGCGGAAAAAATGAAACCTTGAATGGCATGTGTGCATTCTACAACCCCAGTCCACTCCAATTATTCCACCAAAACAACAAGAGCCCAACCTCACAATTCCGGAAGATTTACCAGGATTTGAGACAACACTATTGGTGGAGGCGGATGAAGAAGGATATAATTAGGTTTGTGGCTTGGTGTCTCAACTGTCAGCAGGTTAAGTATGGACTTTGTAGTTGGACTCCCATGGACTCCGAGGAAGTTCGATGTTATTTTGTTTATTGTGGATCGGCTGACCAAGTCTGCGCACTTCATTCCAGTTGGTACTACTTACACTTCATAGCGATTGGCTGAGATTTATATCCAAGAGGTTGTTCACCTACATGGTGTCCTAGTTTCCATCATTTCAAATAGAGGTACTCAGTTTACATCGCAGTTTTGGAGGGTCGTGCATCAGGAGTTGGGTACTCAGGTTGAATTGAGCACAGCCTTTCACCCTCAGACGGACAGAAAGTCCGAGTGCATTATCCAGATACTGGAGGACATGTTGCGCACTTGTGTCATTGACTTTAGGGGTTCATGGGACCAGTTTTTGCCGCTCGTTGAGTTTGCATATAACAACAGTTATAAATAGAGCATACAGATGGCTCAGTACGAGGCTTTATATGGGAGGAGGTGTAGATAGCCAGTAGGATGGTTTGAGCCGGATGAGGCTATGCTCTTAGGTACAGACTTGGTCCAAGATACATTAGACAAGGTGAAATGAATTCGAGAGCGGCTTCGCATGGTGCAGTCTAGCCAAAAGAGCTATGCGGACAGGAAAATTTGTGATGTGTCTTTCATGGTTGGGGAGAAGGTTTTGCTGAAGGTATCACCCATTAAGGGTTCATGAGGTTTGAGAATAGGGGAAAGTTAAGCCCCCAGTTCATGGGGCCTTTTGAGGTGCTTCGGAGGATAGGGGAGGTGGCTTATAAGCTTGCCTTGCCACCCAGCATGTCGAGTGTGCATCCAGTGTTTCATGTTTCTCCAAAAGTATATTGGAGATCCGTCCCATGTTTTGGACTTCAGCACGGTTCAGTTGAAGGGTGATATGACTTATGATGTGGAGTCGGTGGCTGTTTTGGATCAGCAGGTTCAGAAGTTGAGGTCAAAGTATATAGCTTCAGTGAAGGTGCAGTGAAGAGGTCAGCCTGTGGAGGAGGTCACCTAGGAGACCGGGCGGGAAATGCAGAGCAGTTATCCACACCTATTTGAGAATCGACGTATGTTTCTAGACCCGTTCGAGGACCAACGTTTGTTTAAGATGGGGAGGATGTAACGACCGGGACGGTCGTTTCGAGATTGATAGCCCCGTTTCCCCCATTTCTGATTCCTTTTTGTTTTATTCAGCTATATTATGATATGTCGGGTTAGTTGGCTCGGGTCCAGAGCGGTTTCGGAGTGAATTGGGACACTTAGTCTCTTAATTAGAAGCTTAAGTTGGAAAAGTCAACCGGATGTTGACATATGTGTAAATGATCTCGAATTTGAATTCTTACTCCGTTAGGTGATTTTGGACTTAGTAGCGCGTCTGGAATGTGGATTGGAGGTCCGTAGTAGAATTAGGCTTGAATTGGCGAAAGTGAAAAATTTGGCGATTTTGGCCGGCAGTTAAAATTGTGATATCGGGGACGGAATGGAATTCAGGAAGTTGGAGCAGTTTCGTGGTGTCATTTTTGACGTGTGTGTAAAATTTGAGGTCAATCGAACGAGGTTTGATAGGTTTCGGTGTCATTTGCGGAAATTGGGAGTTTAGAGGTTCTTAGGCTTGAATTCGAGGGTAGTTTGCTATTTTGATGGTGTTTTGCGTGATTCAAAAGTTTGACTAAGTACGTATGATGTTATGGGACGTGTTGGTATGTTTAGTTGAGGTCCCGAGGGCCTCGGGTGAGTTTCGGGTGGTTATCGGATCATTTTGGCCTTGGTGAGATTAGTTGATCAGCTGCAGAATTCTAATTCTG
Source organism: Nicotiana paniculata (assembly GCA_005239505.1). Taxonomy (NCBI): domain Eukaryota; kingdom Viridiplantae; phylum Streptophyta; class Magnoliopsida; order Solanales; family Solanaceae; genus Nicotiana; species Nicotiana paniculata. The sequence goes on from MDKI01277003.1 coordinate 11,645, forward strand.
GTTTCCTCTTTCGCGTTCGCGAGAGGGGACTTCCATTAGCGAAGAGTGTTTATGACATGGAGAGTTTTTTTGTTCTACGCTTTCGTGAAGGAAAGGACACGAACACGAAGGGTAAGGCAGTGTGTGCATCGCGAACGCGTGGGTGGTGTCGCGTTCATGAAGAAGAGTGGGGCAGTTGGGGACCCCAGGTCCTTAGTCTACACTTTCGCGAGGTAAGGGTCGAGTTCGCGAAGGTTCGAGATTGTAAAGCTTTGACCATGTTCGCGAAGAGTTAATTGGGAGGCAGTCGAGGTTGGTCTACGCGAACGCGAGAGGACGGTCGCGTTCATGAAGAAGGAAATCTGGGAAGACAGTGTTAAATTCAAAATCAAGGGTTTGAGTTCATTTCTCATATTTTGAGCTAGAGATCACGGATTTAGGCGATTCTTGATGGGATTTTTGCAGAGTTGATTGGGATAAGTATTTCTCACTTGATTTTGGTTAAATTCCATGATTATATCTTGATTTTTATCATCTAAATTGGGATTTGGGGTGAAAAATAGGGGGAAAAGTGAAAGAGTTCTTGAGATGGAATTTTGAGGTTTTGAAGGGGATTTTGTCGTCGGATTTGAGTAAATTTGGTAGGGTTAGACTCGTAAGTGAATGGGTTTCTGGGTTTCGTGACTTTTGTCGGATTTCGAGACGTGGGCACGGGGAGCGGGTTTGAGTGAATTTCGGATTTTCTTGTGGAATTGATTCCTTTAGCATATATTAAGGGTATTGTACTGTTTGTGGCTAGATTCAGAGCATTTGGAGGTCAATCCAAGAGGAAAGGGCATTTCGGAGTAGGATTCTACGTCGTTGAGGTAAGTAACGGTCTTAAATATGGTTTTGAGGGTATGAAACCCCGAGATATTCATATAATATGGATATTTATAGGTGACGCGCATGCTTGGTGACGGGCGTGTTAGCGTGCACCGTGTGGGATTGAGACTTGGTCCGTCCCGGGAGACTGTAAAGTCATATAGCCCATTGTTATTACCTGCTCATCTTTTTTTTGAGTTATTGACTGTCATGCTTAGGCTATATGATAACATTGTTGGGACCCGCATTGGTCGGTAACTCGTTGAATTAACTGCTAAATTTATGTCTTGTACTCAGTCACCATTTGCTTATGCGTTATATCTCAGATCTCCCTTATGTCTTGATTAATACTTGTTGTATTCTCTATTGGTTGTTTATTGTGATATTCGTGAGGTTGGAGAGGCTAGTGACTTATATAAGGCCTGAGTGCCGGGTTGAGAGTTATGTGAGATATATTTGATCGGGTTGCGCCGCCGTAATATTGAATCGGGTTGCACGCTGCAACAAGCCTTCTGGCCATTTTATCGGGTCGGGCTGCACGCCGTAGCAGTACTTGGATCAGGCTGCATGTCGCAGCAATATATGGACCGGGTTGCACGCCGCAACAATATTAGGTCGGGCTGCACGCCGCAACAATATAGCGCTTGGGCTGTAGGAGCCCCTCCAGAGTCTATACACCCCTGTGAGCGCAGGTACCTTGATTGTGAGTATTGAGGCTGAGAGCCGAGTGATTGAGCTGTTAAGATAGATGAGTGACAGTAACCCTATAAGATTGTACTTGCTCTTATTTATTGTTGCATTTTGTTGCTAGTCTATTACACCCCTTAAATTTAACAACCTTGATGCCGTTAGATACATTTTGGTATGGTATTTTTATTGAGTGGAACATTTATTGTAGAAAAATATTTAAAACATATGATTTTATATAGTTATTAATATTACTACTTTCGAAAATGCTTTAAATTATACACATAATATAAGAAAGTTTATGAGATTTTCTTTATTGTAAAGGTTGAAATTATTTTCTTACAAGAAAAGAAGGTTGCCTTTTTACTATTTTAAGAATTAAGTGTACGAAAATTTGTACTCTTTTTATGAGATTAGGAAAATTATAAGTTGAGAAAATATGTGTATTTTTTTACATGAATATTTTATATATTAATTTTATATGGTACCACATGACCACGATAGTAAAGTATACTATAGTAAGGTGTATACTTTACTATTTGGTAACGAAACATTACCTAATTAGTTGATGATTGAATACAGTTTAAATCCCCAAGAAGGGATTACGTGGCAGCCCACTAATCCAACATAGTGACTCGTACAATACTTGAAAAGGTGTCACAATCTAAGAGTACAAGTAAAAAATTATTTTATTTTAGCCAATACGCCTGCCAAATCAATAAGAATAACAATTTATGAAGGAGTACCTTCAAAAAAAAACAAGTAATCAGTACAGTTTGATGAATTCCTTAATGCATCAGGTCTTCCAAATTTTGAGAAAAATAAGGAATCAGGTCTTTTGTTTGGTGTTATTTCTCCAAGGCCGACATGGATCGCAGTGGATAAATCAGTGGAATTTTCATATGAGGAACTTGCTAAGGCTACAAATAACTTCAGCATGGAAAATAATATTGGTCAAGGCGGCTTTGGATTAGTCTTTTATGGAATGTTAAAAGGCGAGTACAGGGCTAACAACAAAGAGCATAGTAGTAACAACTATTAATCAGCAGTGAGCATCGAGAACAGTTGTAGCTTAATGATCTTGAATTATAAATGAAGATGATCAATCTGTGATTGGTAAAACATCCAATCTTTACATGCAAAGTTACATGAGTTTTAAATATGGTTGTTTAAGTATAACCAAAGCAGCACATCTAAAGAGGTCATGGAGGCTGCTAATCTTAGATATAGCCGCTCAATGAAATATAAGGATTATTCCCTACTTTGATCTGGCGTTGCGTGTTCGTTGCAAAAGACGTGTGCTAGATGGATTTTCAAGAGAATTGATACATATATGTTAAGGCCATCCCTTATTTCTTTTGACATGGTCCAAATTATACTGAAGAAACGAGCAAACGCACAATTTTCATAAATTACTCTATTCATAGGAATACTAGGGGTGTCTATATTCTTGATTACCCATGTGAATTATTATTATCTAATGTTCATGGGTCCCAGAAAAATACGTATTTGATAATATTCATCCGAAAGGCATATTGATTTTTATGGCATTCTGAGCAAATCTTATTAACGTATTTCTTATGCATTTCATGCATTTATATATGTACATTGATCCATGAATCAGACGGTGTTATATACACATATATATGTATGTATATATATGTATATGGGATACGGAAAAAAGGTTACGGCGTTATATACGCACCACCACCTGATCAGCTGGTATACGTTGATGATTTGCCCATAATGGCCGAGATGATATGATAGGATGCCCTCAGAGGCTTAATGATGTTATTTACGTATAAACCTATTCATTACATGACATTTGTACGCATATGCATGACATTATAAATATTTCATGATTTAAAGAGCTATCCAGACTTATAGGTTGATTATATGTGTCTTTAATTAATGTTGACTTATTATTACGTTTTAGTTCTGCCTTACATACTCAGTACATTATTCGTACTGACGTCATTTTGTTGTGGATGTTGCATTCATGCCTGCAGGTATAGATAACTAGTTTGACGAGCCCTCATAGTAGACGAGATTGGCATTCAGCGAAGGATCGGTAAGACTCCACCTCATTCGGAGTGCAATCAAGTCTATGAGTCATTGTGTCAGAGTTTTACTACAGACTTATGGGTAGGACGGTACCCTGTCCTATTTAATGTCGAATAATATTAGAGGTTTTGTAGACAGAGGTTCAGTTTGTACAGTATGTCAGAGGCCTTAACGACCCATATATATTCATGTTTTATGAACGATAGTTTATTGATACAGTGTTGCCCACTTACAAGTTGTACATTACGAGTTGTGGCCATGTTGGCCAATGATAGTCACAAAGAAAATAAATGAGTTACAGAGTGTTTCGCTCGGGCCAATGCGGCACCGCGTGCCAGCCAGGCCTCCCCAGGTTCGGGGCGTGACATAGTCGTTGTTGTTTTGAAATTTCTGGAGGACTTACATTGTTTTACTTGAGCTTGAAATTTTTTGATTCAAAACACCAAATTGGAAGCATGCCTATTTTCTTTGATGAAATTACTGAAATGAATTGTATTTTGTGTGGCTCGTCACTACTTCTCAATTCTTATTTAATTCTGTTACTTACTGAGTTGGAAGTACTCGCGTTACTCCTTGCACCTTATGTGTAGATCTAAGTGTGATCGGACGCGGAGGTCATTGAGCTCGTGCGCAGTTGATTTTTTTCCGAAGATTTACGAAGTAGCTGTCGGCGTTCGCAGACCTTGTGCTCCTTTCTTATTATCTTTCTTTCTCTATATTAACATTTAGACGCAGATTATTATAAACATTGTCTTTTAAATTTAGAGTCTAGTTGCTAATGACTTGGTGAAACCCTAATGTTTGGGGCTAGTATTCTGCACGTTGTTTTCTATTTTGAACTTAACTTTGAGTTTTATGAAAGATTCCTGATATGGGAAGTTTTACATTACTATTTTATTGATTCTGAAGTATTTTTGGGAATTCGGCTTGTCTAGTACCATCGATAGCTGCCATCACAAAATCCTAGATTTTTGGGTCGTGACAAGTTAGTATCAAAGCCTAGGTTACATAGGTCTCACGAGTCATGAGCGATTTTAGTAGATTCTTGTGGATCGGTACGGAGACGTCTGTACTTATCTTCAGGAGGCTGCAAAACTCTTAGGAAACTTCACATTCTTGAATTCTTGTCGTGCGAATCTGTTGATTCTGGTAACTAAACTCCTGTTGTTTCATTCTCTCACAGATGGTGAGGACTTGCACTACCGGACAGGAGGTCCATCCACCAGTACCACCATCCATGGCCGCGGTAGAGGCCGTTATAGGGGCATAGGTGCAGCTCGCACCGCAGCCGGGGCAATACCTGCAGACCCCCCAGTTGCTCCAGATCAGGACCAAGTCCCAAATCGTAGCAACCTCTTTTGGAATTGCCTCAATGAATGCAAGCTAATTGATTTAGGATACAAGGATAGTAAATATACATGGACTAACAAAAGATATAAAAATAGGAGCAGCCTAATTCTAGAAAGAATAGACAGATGTTTTGCTAATGACCGCTAGATATCTCATTACCCTGAGGCTTGTGTAACCCATCTCCCTAGGACCCACTCTGATTATTTCCCTGTGCAAATAATGCTAAAGGGGGATCTTGCAAATAATATTGACAAGCCCTGCGGGTTTGAATCTATGTGGACTAGTCACCCATCATTTCCCATTATCATCACTAAGGCTTTCACCCAAACCCTCATTTAATCCAATCAACAAAAAGTCTTCTTACTAGACCTAACATCCTGTCATCAACTTTCAGATACAAGGAAGTTGGACTAGTTATTAGACCAACTATCTCACGCTCTCTCACCTTCAAGAAGTTAGTAACCCAGTGGAACAAACATACCTTTGGCAATATTTTTCACAAGAAAAAAAGGATCCTGGACAGAATTGTTGGAATCCAAAACTCCCCCAACTACCAGTTCAGCAGCTTTCTTTTGAACCTAGAAAGTAGCTTGATTAGAGAACTGGACTCTATCCTCAGGAATGAGGAATATTTCTGGAAGCTGAAATTACGGGTCAGTTGGCTCACTGAAGGTGATGCCAACACTAGGTTCTTCCATACTTCCACCCTCAATAGGAGGAGGAGGAGGAGGAACATGATCTGTCCCTTAAAGATGACAGTGGGAACTGGCTCTATGATCATGGAGACATTAAGAACTCCATCCTGAGCTTCTTCAGGAACCTTTACACCTTCTCCCATACCCAAGCGCCCCTTCACACTACCAGTCACCTAGGTATTACCCATATTCTCTCCAACTGTTAAAGAGACAGCCTAGACAGACCCCTAGATGATAGTGAGATCAAAGTGACCATCTTCTCCTTCAAACATTTTAAAGCTCCTGGTCATGATGGGTTACACCCTTTCTTCTACCAAAAATAATGGAGCATTGTGGGTACTTCATTGATTGACTTTTGTAAGTCATGCTTTGACACACACTCCATGGATGAAACCATGAATGAGACTCTACTCTGCCTCATTCCTAAGTTCCCCAGGCTACCATGCTTAAAAACTTCTGACCAAAAGGACTTTGTAAATATACCATCTATAAGACTATCACAAAGGTCATTGTTAATAGAATTAAGCCACTCCTCCCTGACATAATTGGCCCTCTCCAGGCAAGCTTCTTATCCAACAGAAGTTCCTCTTACAATGTTATCATAGTCCAAAAATACACCACCCACTTTGATATAATGAGAGGGAATCAGGCACACATGATCCTCAAAATTGACTTAGAAAAATCCTTCGACATGTTAGAGTTGTCCTTCATTAGAGACACCTTCCAGGCTTTCAACTTCCTATCTGGGCTAGCTAAGTTAATCATATCCTTCATTAGCTCCTCCAACATTTTCATTCTAGTAAATTGTGGTAAGATTGAAACTTTCAAACCTTCTAGGGGAATTAGTCAAGGGGATCCCATTTCCCCATACTTGTTCATCATATGCATGGAGGGACTCTCCAGAATCACTGATAGGGATGTGAATGACAAGAAATGGCTTCCCATCAGTATTAGTAGGTCTGGCCTAAAGATATCACATCTCTTCTTTGTTGATGACCTTACACTATTTGCAAAGGCTAACACCAGAAACTACAACACAATCTCCACTATCATGCAGTCTTTCAATGAAGCTTCTGGTCAGAAAATCAATCTCACTAAGTCTATGGTGCTTTTCTCCTCTAATATTAAGCCTGACACCATAGAGAACCTTACAAGTGCTCGTTACATTCAAACCACAGCCTTCTTTGGTAAGTACTTGGGCTTCCCAATGTTCCACAAGAGACCCTCAATAGTTGCTTCTAGTTCATAATAGATAATATGCAATCCAAGTTATCTGGGTGGAAAACAAATTGCCTAAATATGACTGGAAGAATTATTATGGCCAAAGACTCCCTAAGCAGTATACCAAGCCATGTCATGCAATACATCATAATGCCGACCTAAACTACCAAGCAAATAGATAAAATGGGGAACTGCTCCAAATAAAAAGAAAATGCATTTGGTCAATTGCGATATTAAACAGAAGTCTCATGGAGGTCTAGGATTACAGAAAGCTTAATACAAGAACAAAGCCTCCCATGCAGGGGTGGACTGGAGGATTTTCCACAACACCTCTAGCTTGTGACAAGAGTCTTAAACTCCAAACGTTGTAACTGGAACCATACGCCTAGAAAACCCAAGTCCCCAATCTGGCAATGTATCCTCAAAGGTTGGGATACATGTAATAAGGCCACTAGATGGGTGATTCACAAAGGAAACATGGTGAGCTTCCTTAATGATTCTTGGATTCCCAACTATCCAGCAATTAGGGACATGATTGAGGGTCCACCCATCCCAAATTATATTGTTACCAAAGTGGACACTATCTACAGTTCTGATAACTAGGATACTTCATCCATCTTCATGAACCTCCGTGAGAATATCACTAATCTACTCAAATTTACATTTATCCCTACAAACTCTACCAAGGAAGACATGCTAATTTGGGGGCTGAATCACAATGGTGCCTTTACCACCAAATATGCCTACACTTTCCTTAGCAATAGCAGTAAGCCTCTGATGAATGGGGAAGGGGGTAATTTCAGTTGGATATGGAGGTTAAAGGTTCCAAATAAGGTTAAAACCTTTATCTGGTTGTTTGCAGGATAGGCTCCCAACTGGAGCATTCCTGCACATAATTGGTATCAACTGCAACCTTGCATCCTGTGTCTGCTCCAACATACCAGAAAGTAGTGACCACATCTTCTTTGAATGTCCAAATACAATTTAATTCTGGCATAAACTGATCTCAAAAGGTTCTGTTGATAGTCAACAGATGAATCCTATCTTTACAGCCCAGCTCTAGCAACCACATGGAGCAAGTCAAGAAAGTTTCCTTTTAATAACAATATCTCCTGGGAAGTCATTCTCCCATTCTGCTTTTGGCATATTTGGCTAAGTAGGAACCATAAATTGTTCAATAATAGGAAAGATGACATCTCAACTGAGAACACTATTACTAAATCAACTGAGTACCACACTTTAGCTCATAAAGGAGCTGTTAGGAAAACTTTTCCAACCAGAGTTAAGTGGGAGCCCCCATAAGGGGGCATTACAAACTTAACACTAATGGGGCATTTAAGGGTAACCCAGGCATTGGGGGAATTGGTGGTGTACTTAGGACATACAATGGTGACTGGATCGTGGGGTACATGAAAAACATACCACACACCACAAACACCATGGCAGAGTTAACTGCATTTCTAAAGGGTCTCCAAATTGCATAACAAAATGGTTGGACACCACTGGAAGTATCCATAGATTCTTCAGAGGTAATAAGAATGTTAATATCAGAAAATATAACTCATGATCCTATTATATGTGAATATAGGTTGTTGATCCAAAGGATGGCCAGAGTAGTAGTGAGACACAGCTACAGGGAGCGGAATAGGGTGGCTAATGCTTTGGTAAAGGAGGGAGCAAAAACAAGATTTTCGGGAAGAACTACCATTCTATCAGTTCCTTCGGTGTTTGCAAATGAATTATTTTGGGCAGACATCCTACGAATTGAAGTAACTAGACATTTTTGGCTTATAATATTGATACACTGGAAGAAAACATGTCTTTATTAGGGGGATTGCAATATCCCCCAGTTAACCATCACTCTGTAATGTAATTTTAATATATTTTAATTATATAATAAGTGAGGGTTCTTCGTCGTCCCTCATGGATCTTCAGTAAATAAAAATAAAAGTAAGGCTAAGTTTCTAACCCTCATATTTCACGTGTTAATTCTAGAAGAATCCATAATTTTGGCTTTTGTAAGGAAATTTTAGTTGATTTCTCTCTCTTTCTATGATTCTTCCACTTTCTCTTCTGTTTTTTTTTTATTTCGCCCAGGTAGATCTTAATCTTCTTCTTCTTCCTCCTCTTTCCTTTTTATTCACTATTTGTTTTTCTGGTTTCTGTTTATATTCTATGTTATTTTCTTTTGATACCCTTTTTGAGTTTCAATGACCTTTCAGTTTCGTCTCTACAGAGAAGCAGGTAAGTGAGATATCTCCTACCATGCAATGGTTGATTTTGAAGTGGTAGGCACTTACTATTAGCAAATTTGGATATTCCTACTGTACAACTTTGGAATTTTTGCTTTTCAGGTAGAGGAATTTATGAGTACAAATATAATATTTTGGATAGTTGTTGATTGAGAAGTTATAAACTAAAATAATAACGTTATTTACTAATTTGTAGCTTATTTGCAAATTGATTTTATAGGAACTTAATGCATGTATGAAAAAGGTTGACTGTTGAGGGGTCGATTCCAAAAAGAGTCGGATTTCTGTTTTTCATTTCATATCTCTTCTGCTTTTCTATTTTTGGTTGATTTTCTAATTTTTTCCATGTGGTTACTCTTTGTTTCTCTTGCTTCAAAATATAATATGGACATTTTGAGTTTTTGGGTAGTTTTTTGTTTGATTTTATACATGTCCGAAATTGGTCACAACGATTGAGGCAGTGCTGATATTAATTTACTTATCTCGGTATGAAGTTATTTGGGAATAGAGACAATCAAACCCGTATATGAGTTAACTGTGATTTGAGGCTTTTATGTCACTTGCAACAGGTTATTTGAAGCCATGGTGTAACGACCCGGCCGGTCATTCCGAGATTTATAGCCCATTTTCCCCATTTCTACTTCTTTATGTGTTATTCAGCTTTATTTTTTTGCATCTGGTTGGTTGTTTCGGGTCTGGAGTGGTTTTGGAGTAGAATGACACACTTAGTCTCTATTTTAAAAGGCTAAGTTGGAAAAGTAAACTGGATATTGACTTATGGGAAAACGATCTCGGATTGGGATTTTTATGGTTTAAATAGCTTTGTTAGGTGATTTTGGACTTAGGAGCGTGTTCGGAATGTATTTTGGAGGCCCGTGGTAGAATTAGGCTTGAATTGGCAAAAGTTGGAAATTCAGCGATTTTGGTCGGCAGTGGAAAATTTGATATCGGGGTCGGAATGGAGTTCCGAAAGTTGGAGTAGGTTTTTAGTGTAATTTTTGACGTGTGTACAAAATTTTAGGTCATTCGGAGGTGATTTGATAGGTTTCGTCGTCGTTTGTGGAATTTGGAAGTTTAGGAATTCTTAGGCTTGAATCCGAGGGTGATTGGGTATTTTGATGTTGTTTTGAGTGATTCGAAGGCTTGACTAAGCTTATATGATGTTATGGGATATGTTGGCATGTTTGGTTGGGGTCCCGAGGGCCTCGAGTGAGTTTCAGGTGGTTAACAGATTGTTTTTGGACTTTGTAGTATAGTTGATAGCTGTTGGTGTGAACTTTCTGGTTTCCTTATATGCGATCGCGTGGGTAGGTCCGCGATCGTGTAGGCTTATTTGGAGCAGAAGCGAGTTTTTTCTATGCGATCGCCGAAGTTGGGACGCGGTCGCATGCGTGTGTGATGATGTGCTTCGCGAACGCGTGGCCAATGTCGCGTTCGCGTAGAAGTAACCGAGTTGTGAGAAGGTGAGGTGAATTATCCTATGCGATCGCGTGAGTAAGGATGCGATCGTGTAGGTTGGGAAACACAGTGATCCGCGATCACGTGAGGAAGGATGTGATCGCGTAGGGTTAATGTGTGGGCAGTCCATGCGATCACGAAGCAAATTCCGCGATCGCGGTGAAGAAAATCTGGGCAGGCAGTGTTATATTCAAAATCGAGGGCTTGAACCCATTTTTCATATTTTGAGCCAGAGACCACGGATTTGGGCGATTTTTGAAGGAATTTTCAGGGAGTTGATTGGGGTAAGTGTTCCTCATTTGATTTTGGGTAAATTTCATGATTGTATCTTGATTTATGTCATCTAAATTAGGAATTGGGGTGAAAAATTGGAAGAAAAATGGAAGAGTTCTTGAGAGAGTAATTTGGGGATTTGAGTGACCAAATAAGGTCGGATTTTGGTGAAATTGGTATGGATAGACTCGTGACTGAATGGATTCTCTAGTTTTATGATTTTTGTCGGATTTCGAGACGTGGGCCCGGGGGGTCAGAATTGGGTGAATTTCGGGATTTTGGTTGATTGATAGTTTTTCGTGTGGAATTGTTTCCTTGGCCTATATTGATTGCATTGTATTGCTTTTGGTCAGATTCGGGACGTTTGGAGGCCGATTTGAGAGGTAAGATCATCACGGAGTAGGATTTTAGCTTGATTGAGGTAAGTAGCTTCCAAACTTGGTTTTGAGGGTTTGAAACCCCGAGCTATGTGCTATGTGATTAGTATTGAGGTGACGCATATCCAAGTGACGGGCGTGCACCATGAGAATTATTGCCTGGTTCATACCATGGCACCTCTTAGTGACTCTTTCCTGCTAATATCCGTGTTTCTATCATGTGATTTAGTAAATGTGTTGTAAATCATGCTAAATATCATGTTAAGGCTTCATGCCGATACTGTTGAGACTCGGGTGGTCGTTTCTTGCTGTCATCTCATTAGTTTTATTGATATTTTGTACTTAGAGGTATGCTGAGCTTATTACTTCACATTGGTGATATTTGCATTTGCCTTGCTTCCTGAGCTGAATACTTGAATGGAAAGCATGTCTACTTTATTGTACAGTTTAATTTTGTTATCAGTTGAGGTTTGGTCAGTCACTGCTTATCAGTCCATAGTTTGGGCTTGTTACTTACTGAGTTGGTGTACTCACATTACCCCCTGCACCTTGTGTGCAGATTCAGGTATCTTAGGCCACGGTAGCGGCTGTTGACTATTCCAGTCGCGGACTTTCATCGGATAGCGAGGTAGCTGCCTGACGATCGCAGTCCCGCCTTTCTCCTTCCTTATCTTCTTTTTAGTGTATTTTGGCTATTCTCAGACTATGATGTCTTGTTATATTTCAGAACAGTTATATTATTGGCTCATGGCTTAATGACACCCGATGTTGGGGTTTATTTTCCGCATTTTGGTTTGAGTTTATCTCTTTTACGCATATTTTAGTTGAAAAAGGCTATTCTCTAAATTTTTATGAAATATCGAAGTGTTTAAAAGTGTGTCGGCTTCCCTAGTTCCTCGATAGGCGTCATCACGACCGGGTTGGTTGTGGGTCGTGGGACATGGTGTGATCTCCTGCTCTTTGCCTCATTAGAAATAGAAACGTAGATCTATGCCTCAATACAATTGATCCTTCTAGACATTGTTTGATGAAAACTATTTTCATTCTTATGAACTCAACTCATAGATAGGCACCAATAAAAAAATGGAATTACTACTTATTTATTTGCATTTATTCAGTTTTGCCGGTAAACTAATAATTTCTTGTTGGAAGAAATTAACAATGGTTAGCTCTTTCTATGTCTCTGGTGATGATTCTTAATCGTCCATTATGGCACTTCAGTAAATAAAATCAAAAGTGAAGTTTATTTTTTATCCCTCCTACTACTGTGTTTCCACATATTAATTCTGGAAGTATCTATCTAAAACTTTGGCTTCTGTTTTTGATTTCCTGTTTCGAGTATTTGTAATTCATTTTATTGGAATGTAACGATTGCAAAATTTTATTTTAAAGGTTTTTGAAAGTGCAAGTTGCACAAGATAGGGAGAAGACACTTCCTTGAGTGTAAGAGGTAATTTATGCACTCCGATGTTCTATACGTAACTATAATGCTAAATAATTGTACTTTATAGTTCATGCTATACTGTATATATGTGTGGACTTCATGCTATATTGTATAAATAATTTAAACAGATGCTCAGCAGTAAAAGGAAGGTATTGAAGTACAATAGTATGAACTTTTCTTTCTCTGTTTGAATCCATATTCACTGATAATAAAATTTTCAATGTCAAACTCTGAGTATATGGAGAAGACTAAGACCAGAAATTGTAATGGAAAAGAAACAACAGAGGTTTGTGATGATTTTTAATCGTTTCTACTAGGTAATCTCTTCTGAAGTATATACTCCTATTTATTGAAAGATGCAAATTGTAGTTTCACTTATTAATTTTTACAAATCCTAAATATATATTGACAGAAACTAAAAGTTAAAGCATGCCACAAAGTCACTGTTAACTCTCTGTATTTGTAAAACAATTCTGGAAATAATAAAATAAATAAAATAAATAAA
>ML313615.1:0-24987 GCA_005239505.1 Nicotiana paniculata
GGGATAGAAGAGACGCCAAGGCCCACGAACGCCAGCAGGTATACCTTGAAGCCTCTATGATGAACTGGAAGACACTCCTACTAATGATGTCCTCCGGGTCCGGCTGCGTAATCTGCACAAATAAAAGAAGCGCAGGTGTAGCATCAGTACAACTGATCCCATGTACTGAGTAAGTGCCTAGCCTAACCTCGGCGAAGTAGTGACGAGGCTAGAACCAGATCACCAAATAAACCTGTGCAGTTCAAATAAATGTATATACATATATGCAACGGATAAGAAATATAGGAAGAAAACAATGAATAATGAAGGGGAACATGATGTGGGGAGATAACAGTTTCATATAAGAAATCTCAATAAGGAAAAGAACAACAAAGCCAGCATATCAATAAGGACAAGAAATCACAAACTTGCACGGAATCACCCTTCGTGCTTTTACTCTCGTCCTCACTATGCAATGTGTAATATAATCAATGTAAATCATGGCACGGAATCACCCTTCATGCTTTTACTCTCGTCCTCACTATGTAATGTATAATATAATCAATATAAATCATGGCAAGGCATCACCCTTCGTGATTTTACTCTCTTCCTCACTATGCAATGTATAATGTAATCAATGAATATCGGTATGGAATGGTACATCGCACGTCACGACATCACCTTTCGTGCTTTACACTCTTTCCTCACAATGTCAAACAATGCACGACATCACCCTTCGTGCTTTAACACTCTTCCTCACCCAAACAGCAATCACAAAGAGGGGCAAGGGAGTAAACAGAACAGATATAGAAATCCCGGCAAGGGAAAAATAATAGAAATATCAACATCCCAGCAAGGGAGACAGTATCAAACAATGCACGGCATCACCCTTCGTGCTTTACTCTCATTCTCACCAAGACAAGTGCACGACATCACCCTTCGTGCTTTACTCTCATTCTCACCAAGGCAAGTGCACGACATCACCCTTCGTACTTTAAAACTCTTCCTCACCCAAATAGCAATCACAAACAAGGCAAGGAAGTCAACAGAATAGATATAGGGATCCCGGTAAGGGAACAAAAATTGAACAATTAAATCCCGGCAAGGGTATAATTCAATAACTCTCTCCCGTTATTTCACTTTAATTTCCATGATTTTTCTATCATTTGAGCCAATGCTCCAAAGACACAATATTTCATATTTCTTCATTATTCAATTCACAATTTGAGCCAATGCTCCAAGGACACAATATCTCATATTTCTTCATTATTCAATTCGCAATTTGAGCCAATTCTCCAACGGAGTTTACTGAATACAATTTCCTTCACTTATTCTTCACAACATATAGAAGTCATCAATTAAGCATGGAAATTATCACGAATTCAGAATATTCACAATATAAAGACTCATGGTCATGCTAGACACTACTCGTCACCATGCCTATACATCGTATTGGGCAATTAGCAAGTAGCAAGTAGCAAATTATACTCAACTCCTATTTCCTCAAGCTAAGGTTAGACCGAACACTTACCTCGGGTCCAAAGTATAGCAATCAACCCTCTAACACCGCTTTTCCTTTAGAATTTGACTCTAGAATGGTATTATCTAGGCATAATCAAATCAAGTATATCAATAAGCATTCAAATATTCAATTACATGGCCTAATTATCCATTTCCTAGCATACTTTCAATTTGATCAAAATTCGACCCCGGGCCCGCTCGCTCGGATTCTCGAAACTTTCGAAGGAAACACTCACCCAAGGCCTAAGGATCATAAAGACACGATTTTTACTTGATTTTATGGTCAATTCACTGAAAATTCAAAGGTGATCGCAAGTTTTAGGTTACTACCCATTTTCTTAAATTTTGGCACTAATTTGTGTAATTAATTAGTCTAAGATACATGCATAAACCAAATTTATGGGTGGGAACTACTTACCTTGCAAGACATGGTCGAAAGCTCTCAACAATGGAGAAATTCGTCTAAGGATGGAGATGAAAAATGAGAGAAATGGGTTTGAAACCCGTATTTAATCTCACTGCTTGAACAGTGATTGCACCTGCGATGGATGCAACCGCACCTGCGGTCTCGCACTTGCGAGGAGAACCTCGCACCTGCGGAACTGGGCTGGGGGTCTGGGATCGCACCTGCGAAAGGGGAGACCGCACCTGCGATCTCACTCATGTGAGAAATGCAATGCACCTGCGATGTCTGGCCAGGCCATTGGTGATCGCACCTGCGATGCTGGGCAACTGCACCTGCGGTCACACCAGAGCAGGTGCACCAGCAGTTGAGTTTGCTGGTTTTTAGCCCCGTTAGGTGCCGGGAAGGCACCTGGGCCCACCTAAGCCCTAATCCAAGTATACCAACGAGTCCCAAATCATAATACGGACTCGCTCGAGCCTTCGAAACACCCAAAACAACGCTAAAACTCGAAATCACACCCCCAAACCTCAAGAACCAACTTAGGAATTTTAAGTTTTCTAACTTCGCTAACAACGTGCTGAACTGACCTATACATCTCGAAACGACACCAAATTTCACAGATTACTCACACAACATCCTACGAACTTACCCGTGCGATAAAATTGCCAAAACAACATCACACACATAGAATCAAATTTCAATATCCATGAAATCTATCAAATTTCCTAAGGAATCAATTTTTTTCCATTTTTAAAACCGAAACACGACAAACGAAATCCGATTTCAACCAAACATTATAGAAAGTGCTTAAAACATATATAAGACCTGTACCGGGCGCCAAAACCAAAATACGGGCCCGACACCATTACTTTCTAATCATATTTCATTTTTGATTTTCCTTAAATATTTTCAAAAAACAATTTTACTGAAAAATTCATTTCTCGGGCTTGGGACCTCGGAATTTGATTCTGGGCATACGCCCAAGTCCCATATTTTCCTACGGACCCTCCGGGATCGTCAAATCATGGGTCCGGGTCCGTTTACCCAAAATGTTGACCAAAGTCAAATTTATTCATTTTAATATCAAATCTTAGCATATTTCACAGAATTTCATATTTAAGCTGTCCGGCTACACGCCCGGACTGCGGACGCAAATCGAGGCAATTACAAATGAGGTTTTCAAGGCCTTGGAAGTACGGGATGGGTAATAACATAGGTGATGACCCTTTGGGTCGTCACATTCTCCACCTCTAAAACAACCGTTCGTCCTCGAACAGACAGAAGAAGGAAGTACCTGAGTCGGGAAATAAATGTGGGTAATGGATCCGCATATCGGACTCGGACTCCCAGGTCGATGCCTCAGGAGGCTGACCTCTCCACTGAACATGAACAGAAGGGAAACTCTTTGATCTCAACTGACGAATCCGCCGGTCTAGAATAGCTACCGGCTCCTCCTCATAAGATTAAGTCCTTGTCCAAGTGGACAGTGCTGAAATCTAACACGTGGGCTGGATCGTCATGATACCTCAGAAGCATGGACACATGAAAGATTGGATGTACTGTTGATAAGCTAGGTGGCAATGCCAGTCTATATGCCACCTCTCCCACTCGATCAAGAATCTCAGATGGACCAATGAATCTAGGGCTAAGCTTTCCCTTCTTCCCAAATCTCATCACGCCCTTCATAGGCGACACTCGGAGCAATACTCGCTCACCAACCATGAAAGCCACATCTTGAACCTTGCGATCTGCATAACTCTTTTGCCTGGACTGAGCTGTACAAAGCCTATCTTGAATGATCCTGACTTTGTCCACGGCCTCCTAAACCAAATCTGTACCCAACAACTGAGCCTCTCCCGGCTCAAACTATCCAACCGGAGATCGACACCGCCTACCATATAAAGCCTCGTAAGGAGCCATCTGGATACTCGTCTGGTAGCTGTTGTTGTAGGCAAACTCTGCTAAAGGCAAAAACTGATCCCATGATCCTCCAAAGTCAATGACACAAGCTCGGAGCATATCCTCCAATATCTGAATAGTCCGCTCGGACTGCCCATTCATCTGAGGATGAAATGTTGTGCTCAACTCCACCTGGGTGCCTAACCCTCATTGAACTGCTCCCCAAAAATGCGAGGTAAACTGCGCGCCCCGGTCCAAAATGATAGATACCAGCACACCATGAAAGTGAACAATCTCCCGGATATAGATCTCAACTAACCTCTGGGATGAATAGGAGACTACCATAGGAATGAAATGCGCTGACTTGGTCATCCTATCAACAATGACCCACACTGCATCGAACTTCTTCCGTGTCAATGGAAGTCCGGTGACGAAGTCCATAGTGATTCTCTCCCACTTCCACTCGGGAAGCTCAATCCTCTGAAATAAACCACCAGGCCTCTGATGCTCATACTTAACTTGCTGACAATTCAAACACCACGCCACATATTCCACAATATCCTTCTTCATTCTACGCCACAAATAATGCTGTCGTAAATCCTGATACATCTTCGCGGCACCCGGATGAATAGAGTACCGGGAACTATGGGCCTCCTCTAAAATCAACTCTCGGATCCCATCTACATTGGGCACACAAACTCTCCCCTGAAATATCAAAACACCATCATCCTCTAAGGTTATCTTCTTGGCACCTTCGTGCTGCACCGTGTCCCAAAGGACACACAAATGGGGATCATCAAACTGCCGATCACGGATACGCTCCAATAACGAAGAACAAGCAACCGCACAAGCCAACACTCGACTAGGCTCAAAAATATCCAACCTCACAAATCGATTGGTCAAAGCCTGAACATCCAAAGCAAGCGACCTCTGACTGACCGGAATAAAAGCAAGACTGCCCATACTAGCTGACTTCCTACTCAAAGCATCGGCCACCACATTGGCCTTCCCCGGGTGATATAAGATGGTAATATCATAATCCTTAAACAACTCCAACCATCTTCTCTGCCTCAAATTCAACTCTTTTTTGCTTGAACAAGTACTGAAGACTCTTATGATTAGTGAACACCTCACACGCCACGCCATACAGGTAACGCCTCCAAATCTTCAGTGTGTGGACAATGGCTGCCAACTCTAAATCATGCACTGGGTAGTTCTTCTCATGAATTTTCAACTGGCTCGAAGCATAAGCAATGACCTTGCCAACTTGCATCAACACTGCACCAAGCCCAATACGGGAAGCATCACAATAGATTGTATAAGGCCCTGAACCTGTGGGCAAAACCAATACCGGTGCCATAGTCAGAGCTGTCTTGAGCCTCTGAAAGCTCGCCTCACACTCGTCCGACCATCTGAACTGAGCACCCTTCTGGGTCAACCAAGTCATTGGGGCTGCAATAGATGAGAACCCCTCTACAAACCGACGGTAATAGCCTGCTAATCCCAAGAAACTCCGAATCTCTGTAGCTAATGCTGGTCTAGGACAGTTCTTGACTGCCTCAATCTTCTTCGAGTCAACCTGAATACCCTCTGCTGACACGACATGACCCAGGAACACAACTAAACTCAACCAGAACTCACACTTCGAAAACTTTGCATAAAGTTGACTATCTTTTAGAGTCTGAAGAACCACTCTGAGATGCTGCTCGTGCTCCTCCTGAGTGCGGGAGTATATCAATATATCGTCAATGGAAACTATCACGAATGATTCCAAATAAGGCCTGAACATTCGGTTCATCAAGTCCATAAAAGCTGTTGGAGCATTTGTCATCCCAAACGACATGGCTAGGAACTCGTAATGCCCGTACCAAGTGCGGAAAGCTGTCTTTGGGACATCAGATTCCCTAATCCTCAACTGATGGTAGCCAGATCTCAAGTCTATCTTTGAAAATACCTTGGCACCCTGAAGCTGATCGAACAAATCATCAATCCTCGGCAGTGGATACTTATTCTTGATTGTAACCTTGTTCAATTGCCGGTAATCAATGCACATCCTCATCGAACCATCCTTTTTCTTCACAAACAACACTGGAGCACCCCAAGGGGAAACACTGGGTCTAATGAAACCCTTCCCAAGCAAATCCTGCAACTGTTCCTTCAACTCTTTCAAATCTGGCGGGGCCATGCGATACGGCGGAATAGAAATAGGCTGGGTGCTCGGAGCCAGATCAAAGAAGAAGTCAATGTCCCTGTCGAGTGGCATCCCCGGCAGGTCTGAAGGGAAAACCTCAGGAAACTCACGAACCACGGGCACCGAATCAATAGAGCGAACCTCAATACTGGAATCGCGCACATAAGCCAAATAAGCCAAACACCCCTTCTCGACCATACGTCGAGCCTTCACGTACGAAATAATACCGCGGGTAGAATGACCAGGAGTTCCTTTCCACTCCAAACGGGGCAAATCTGGCCAGGCAAATGTCACTGTCTTGGCATAAAAATCCAAGATGGCATGATATGGGGACAACCAGTCCATCCCCAATATAACATCAAAGTCGACCATAACCAAAAGCAACAAATCAACACGGTTCTCAAGACCCCCAATCACCACAACACAAGAACGATGGACACGAGCGACCATGATAGAGTCGCACACCGGTGTAGATACATAAACAAGAACACTCAGCGAATCACTAGGCATGACCAGGTATGGTGCAAAATAAGAGGACACATACGAATACGTAGACCCTGGATCAAATAGCACTGAAGCATCTCGATCACAAACCCGAATAGTACCTGTAATGACTGCATCTGAAGACTCAGCCTCTGGCCTGGATGGAAGAGCGTAACATCGGGGCTGGGCCCCACCACCCTGAACCATATCTTTGGGATGGCCGGCTGCTGGCTGGCCTCCACCTCTATGACCTCTACCTCCACCTTTAGCACCTCTACCCCCGCCTCTAGCTGGCTGGGCAGGCTGTGGAACACCTGGTGCCTGTACCATGGCACGGGAACCATGATGATGAGAACTACCTGATGCTCGAGGGCAAAATCTGGTAAGGTGACCCGGATCGCCACAAGTGTAACAAGACCTCGGCTGATGAGGGAACTGAATCTGAGCCTGACGACCTGAATGACCACCCCGGAAACTCTGATGCTGCGGTGCACTGATGGGAGATGGTGGCGCACTGTAAGACTTCTGATTAGAATAGTGCGACTGATAATCACAACCACCCGAAGTACCATGGGAAACCTAAAGAGATGAATGAAAAGGTCTGGGAGGATGACCTCTGCCTGAAGAATTCCTGCCCCCAGATGAGGCTCCATTGAAATGGCAGAAATGACAAGGCCTCTTGTCAGCCCTCTGACCACCACCCTGTGACAGAATCATCTCAATCCTTCTGGCCATAATGTCCACATCCTGGAACGATATGTCTGTACCTGACTCTCTAGCCATCTAAAGTCTGATAGGCCGGGCCAATCCCTCAATAAATCTCTGAACCCTCTCCCGATCAGTGGGAACTATCATAAGAGCATGTCGGTCTAGAGTGATGAATCTGGTCTCATACTAAGTGACTGACATAGATCCCTACTGGAGACGCTCAAACTATCTCCGACGGTCGTCTCTCTGAGTAATGGGAAGGAACTTCCTCAGAAATACCACTGAGAACTGAGCCCAAGTCAAAGGTGTAGATCCAGCTGTTCTGGCTAGGCAATAATCTCTCCACCAACTCTTGGTTGCGCCCGATAACCGAAAAGTAGCGAAGTCAACCCTGTTGGACTCCACTATGCTCATGTTCCGAAAAACCTCGTGGCTGCTGTCCAAAAAAATCCTGGGGATCCTCTGATGGTGAACCAGTATTATAAGTAGCAGTAAATAACTTGGTGAACCGGTCCAGTCTCCACAGAGCATCTGCTGACATAGGTGCTCCCTCTGCTATCGATGCTGCACTACCCGGCTAAGCTACTCCTGCTGGCTGAGGTGCCAGAGTCTGTAACTGTGGAGCTAGCTGCTCTGGCACGCGGGCGGCAAGAGTCTGGGCAACTCCCCCAGCCTGAGAGACGGCTGGTGTTATAGGAAAAAGACCCGCCTGTGCTACACTCCCCATGAGTCCGACAAGACGGACAAGGGCGTCCTGAAGCACTAGGGTAGCTATGAACCTCTATGGGACCTGACTGGTCCAACTGGGACTGCCAGAACTGGGACCTCCTCATCAGACTCGACCTGAGGGTCCTCCACTGGGGCTGCTGCTCTAGGCTGAGCCCGGCCCCGGCCTCGGCCTCGACCTCTACCACGAGTAGGAGTTGTAGCAGGAGTGTCAGGCTGCTAGGCATAACCAAAGGAAGCACGCTTCCTCGCCATCAGCGAGAGAATAGAATAGAAACTCAATCTGTGCTCAGATTTCATAGCGCACGACAGAGAAGGAAAGAAATATGGAGTCATCCTAACTTTGCAGCCTCTGGGGGATAAGCACAGACGTCTCCATGCCGATCCCTCAGAATCTACCAAGTTGTCCGTAAGTGTGAGACCTAAGTAGCCTAATGCTCTAATACCAACTTGTCACGCTCCGAAATCCTACCATCGGGCCATGATGGCATCTAACGTTGAACCTCCTAGACAAGCCAACGTATATAGCTAGACTAACATGAGAATCTCAACTTTTCAGAATAAGCTAAAACACTTCGAAATTTAATCAGCGGAATAAATACAGTTTAAGCTAAGTAAATACAAACAAAATATAACGACGCAAAATTTCCCAAAACCTGGAGTCACAAACTCACGAACTGTCTAAGAGTGCTAAATACAATTCTGAAAGGAAATACATGTCTGCCTTCGAAACTAAAGGAAAAACAAGACAGAATCGAAGACAAGGGGATAGAAGAGACGCCAAGGCCCACGAACGCCAGCGGGTATACCTTGAAGCCTCTATGATGAACTGGAAAACACTCCCACTAATGATGTCCTCCAGGTCCGGTTGCGTAATCTGCACCACATAAAAGAAGTGCAGGTGTAGCATCAGTACAACCGACCCTATGTACTGAGTAGGTGTCTAGCCTAACCTCGGCGAAGTAGTGACGAGGCTAGAACCAGACCACCAATAAACCTGTGCAGTTCAAATAAATGTATATACATATATGCAAAAGATAAGAAATATAGGAAGAAAACAATGAATGAAGGAAGGGGAACATGATGTGGGGAGATAACAGTTTCATATAAGAAATCTCAATAAGAAAAAGAACAACAAAGCCAGCATATCATATAAGGACAAGAAATCACAAACTTGCACGGCATCACCCTTCGTGCTTTTACTCTCGTCCTCACTATGCAATGTGTAATATAATCAATGTAAATCATGGCACGACATCACCCTTCGTGCTTTTACTCGCTTCCTCACTATGTAATGAATAATGTAATCAATGTAAATCATGGCACGACATCACCCTTCGTGCTTTTACTCTCTTCCTCACTATGCAATGTATAACGTAATCAATGAATATCGGTACGGAATGGTACATCGTACGGCACGACATCACCCTTCGTGCTTTTACTCTCTTCCTCACTATGCATCATGGCATGGCATCACCCTTCGTGCTTTTACTCTCTTCCTCACTATGCAATGTATAACGTAATCAATGAATATCGGTACGGAATGGTACATCGTACGGCACGACATCACCCTTCGTGCTTTACACTCTTTCCTCACAATGTCAAACAATGCACGGCATCACCCTTCGTTCTTTAACACTATTCCTCACCCAAACAGCAATCACAAACAAGGGCAAGGGAGTAAACAGAACAGATATAGAAATCTCGGCAAGGGAACAATAACAGAAATATCAACATCCCAGCAAGTGAGAAAATATCAAACAATGCACGACATCACCCTTCATCCTTTACTCTCATTCTCACCAAGAAGTGCACGACATCACCCTTCGTGCTTTACTCTCATTCTCACCAAGGCAAGTGCACGGCATCACCCTTCGTGCTTTAACACTCTTCCTCACCCATATAGCAATCACAAACAAGGAAAGGAAGTCAACATAATAGATATAGGGATCCCGTCAAGGGAACAAAAATTAAACAATTAAATCCCGGAAAGGGTATAATTCAATAACCCTCTCTCTTTCTTTCACTTTCATTTCCATGATTTTTCTATCATTTGAGCCAATGCTCCAAAGACACAATATCTCATATTTCTTCATTATTAAATTCACAATTTGAGCCAATGCTCCAACAGAGTTTATGGAATACAATTTCTTTCATTTATTCTTCACAACATATAGAAGTCATCAATTAAGCATGGAAATTATCACGAATTCAGAATATTCACAATATAAAGACTCACGGTCATGCTAGACACCGATGTATAGATACTCGTCACCATGCCTATACATCGTATTTGGCAATTAGCAAGTAGCAAGTAGCAAATTATACTCAACTCCTATTCCCTCAAGCTAAGGTTAGACCGAACACTTACCTCGGGTCCAAAGTATAGCAATCAACCCTCTAACACCGCTTTTCCTTTATAATTTGACTCCATAATGGTATTATCTAGGCATAATCAACTCAAGTATATCAATAAGGATTCAAATATTCAATTACATGGTGCCTAATTATCCGTTTCCTAGCATACTTTCAATTTTATCAAAATTCGACCCCGGGCCCGCTCGCTCGAATTTTCGAAACATTCGAAGGAAACACTCACCCAAGGCCAAAGGATCACAAATACACGATTTTTACTTGATTTCATGGTCAATTCACTGAAAATTCTAAGGTGATCGCAAGTTTTAGGTTACTACCCATTTTCTTGAATTTTTGGCACTAATTTGTGTAATTAATTAGGCTAAGATACATGCATAAAACAAGTTTATGGGTGGGAAATACTTACCTTGCAAGACGTGGTCGAAAGCTCTCAACAATGGAGGAATTCGTCTAAGGAAGGAGATGAAAAATGAGAGAAATGGGTTTAAAACCCGTATTTAATCTCACTTCCTGAACAGTGATCGCACCTGCGATGGATGCGACCGCACCTGCGGTCTCGCACTTGCGAGGAGAACCTCGCACTTACGGAACTGGGTTGGGGGTCTTGGATCGCACCTGCGAAAGGGGAGACCGCACCTGCAATCTCGCCCCTGCGAGAAACGCGACGCACCTGCGATAGCTGGCCAGGCCATTGGTGATCACACCTGTGATGCCTGTGACCGCACTTGCGGTCTCGTACCTGCGATGCTGGGCAATCGCACCTACTGTCACACCAGAGCAGGTGCACCAGCAGCTGAGTTTGCTAGTTTTTAGCCCCGTCAGGTGCCGGGAAGGCACCTGGGCCCACCCGAGCCCTAATCCAAGTATACCAACGAGTCCCAAATCATAATACGAACTCGCTCGAGCCTTCAGAACACCCAAAACAACGCTAAACTCGAAATCAAACCCCCAATCCTCAAGAACCAACTTAGGAATTTTAAATTTTCTAACTTCGTTAACAACGTGCCAAATTGACCTATACATCTCAGAACGACACCAAATTTCATAGATTACTCACCAAAACAACATAACACACATAGAATCAAACCTAAATATCCATGAAATCTATCAAATTTTATAAGGCATCAATGTTTTTTCCATTTTTAAGCCCGAAACGTGACAAACGAAATCCGATTTCAACCAAACTTTACAGAAAGTGCTTAAAACATATGTAAGACTTGTACCGGGTGCTGGAACCAAAATACAGGCCCCATACCATTACTTTCTAATCAGATTTCATTTTTGATTTTCCTTAAATATTTTGAGAAAATAATTTTACTTAAAAATTCATTTCTCGGGCTTGGGACCTCAGAATTCGATTCCGGGCATACGCCCAAGTCCCATATTTTCCTACAGACCCTCCGGGGTCGTCAAATCACGGGTCCGAGTCTGTTTACCCAAAATGTTGACCAAAGTCAAATTTATTCATTTTAATATCAAAACTTAGCATATTTCACATAATTTCATATTTAAGCTGTCCGGCTACACGCCCGGACTGCGGACGCAAATCGAGGCAATTACAAATAAGGTTTTCAAGACCTCGGAAGTACGGGATGGGTAATAACATAGGTGATGACCCTTTGGGTCGTCACATGTACTATTTTGTGTACTTTGTCAGCTTTAACCACGTGCCTTCTGGAACTTCCCGCTTTCCCCATAACACTCTTCGATGTTTCCCTGCCCCATAGTGTATCTACTCCTACAAATACTTCCTCGAGGGTGCACCTCGGGGTTGAAATTCAGATTCTACTCCGATACAACCGATGTCAAGGCTCGAAATGCTAAAGAAGCCCGAAAATCGTCCTTTCCCATTTCCACCATATACAAGTTGAAGTTCCTGAACTTGGGTTCCAACAGTTTTGTTGTCTATATTTTTATTGTCTAGAAACTTGGCAACCACGAACTTCTTCAAGCATGCATCTTCAGTCTTGTACTTCTTCTCAAGTGCATCCCATAATTCTTTCGAAGTATTCATCGCACTGTACACATTGTACAAGTCATCCTCTAAAGAACTTAAGATATAGCCTTTGCATAGAAAATCTGCTTGTTTCAACGCCTCAACAATCATGAATTTCTCGTTGTCCGGCATGTCCGTAGCAGGCACCGAAGGTTCTTAACTAGTGAATTTTTGCATACCAATTGTGGTAAGCTAGAAGAACACCCTTTGTTGCCATCCTTTGAAGTTGGCTCCAGAATATTTCCCCGATCTCTCGGCTTGTGGAATAGCAGTTCGGCTTGACGAGGCTATCGGCGTTTCCGCAACAGTCGCAGAAGGATTTTCATTATCAATTGCCATTTCTCACTGTCAACAACAGAAGAGTTCAATTAACGGCAGGAAATAGAACAATAAAAAATACTGTGATTAACAATAAACAGTATGTTTAATAAATAAAAAATTGATGTTTTTATACACTATTTCATAGAAAATGATGAAGCTTTTATGTTCTTCAAATCGTTTATGAATTTCAATACTCCGATGAAGTTTTTATATCTTCAAATCATAATAGAAAAATTCAGAAGGAGTAGAAAATCACACAGGTATTAATCTCCACAAACAGAATACAAATTACAAAAAAAAATTTATTTCCTTAAGATTGTTATCCAATCTGTATTGTTGTAATAAATAATAAAAAATAGTAAACTTGTTGAAATAAAAAACAGAACAGAAAGTTAGTAGAACCAGTATGACGAAATAAATTCTGAGAAATAATATCGGAATAAATCGAGTCCACTGAATGCACCCATTGTGTCCTTAAGGAAATTATTCCCCTCAAGTACCTGCGGTACTGGAATATTATCCTCCCGTGATAGAATGATTTAACTCACCAGTGTATATATATATCCATCAAAAGTCTTTAATATGGGACAATGTCCCTTTGCCAAGGAGGGAAACTCAAACATTTCATTTTCCCTTCATTTCCCATTCACTCTCTTTAAGCTAAACCAAGCTTAAAAAGTCCAACAAGCAGTTGTAGCATCAAGTAAGTTGTAGAAATGAAGAATAAAACAATACGAGCATGCTAGTAATACTATAGATAAGGCGTAAAGGGAGTAGAAAATGGTGCTCCAAACTATATCCATGCTCACCCGCATAAAAGAGAGAAAACGCGCGGCTACCTACTAACCTTCAATTCTAATCCTAGACATCAACACCTTCCTATCTAGGGTCTTGTCCTTTGTAGGTTGAAGATGTGTCATGTCTTGTCTAATCACTACTCCCAATACTTCTTCATTTTACCTCTGCCAATTCTCAGATTTGTCACTACCAACCACTCACACCTCCTCATTGGGGCATCAGGGAACCTCCTCTTCATATGCATGAATCATCTCAGTCTCACTTCCCTCATCTTGTTCATAATGGATGTCACTCCTACCTTGCTCTCATCTTTATTCTTAACCATATCCCTCCTAGTATGTATGTCACGACCCCAAATTCCCTCCGTAGGATTTTGTGACAGCACTTAGTCTCTAAGACTAGGTAAGCCTAACACTTACTGGATTAATAGAAGAAATCAACCAACGAAGATATGGGGTAAAGATCTTATACAGTTACAATTTCCAAAACCGGTACAAGTCATAAGCTCTACTGAGTTTACTACAAAAACCGCTAGATACAACTGTTTCGAAATATAGATAACACAGTGCAAGCACAATAACAGAAGGTGACTCCGAGGCCTGCGAACGCAACATCAATTTTAACTTGAATCTCCACAGCAAGATCTGTACAGCTTGCTAGAAATCGACAGACTCCCAATTACCTGGATCTGCACAAAAATGTGCAAAAGCGTAGTATGAGTACACCAAAGCGGTACCTAGTAAGTATCAAGACTAACCTCAGTGGAATAGTGACGAGAGACAACCAAGATACCTACTGGACTAAATAATCTGGACAAGTATAGCTGCAGAAATAGCAGGGTACGACATCTCTATAAAGCGAGGCATAATAACAACAATAATACGATGTTTGCAAGAGGAACTCGAAGAGAGAATTAGCAACAAGACAAAATAAGTAATAGCACTGCAGAGTTAGCTGGACACAGTTTAAATCCAGTGAAACCCAATAAGGGTAAAACAAGTAGCAGCTCAACAAGAATAACGTCTCTCACACTAAGTTTATCCAATAATCTCCGCGAGGTACCAAACCTTAAAACGCAGATAATTCACGGGTCCCAATTCATGAACCCTAATCACTTGGCATCTTGTGCCCTCATTACAGCTGATAACTGCACAGACGACTCACATGCCAATTATTATGAATGATCAGTAGCATCAGTGTTCATCCTCTTAAACCAATAGGGTGATAAAGTGTGTGTATGCTTGTGCAAGTGCTCTGTCACGGTTTGGTCCAACGAATAGGAGTATAAAAAATGAATGGCACATAAGAAATGATCCCCACAATTTGCACCATGTAAAACTCACACAGTTTAGGCACGCTATTATACAAATATCAACAACAACAACAATGCCCCCAGGCCATCACAAGTCATCACAAATCAATCCCCGACATACCCCACCTTGTCTCACCACGTGCGTAATAATAAAGTAAATACCCGCCTTGTCTCATCGCACACACATAATAATATTACCACCTTGTATTGCCACTTGTGAAAACCCACATAAATATAGCCCACTTTGTCACAACACATGTGCAAATATCAATTGTAACAATAACACGGCATAAATCTCGTGCAAACACCCGAATAATACCTCCCAACAATATCACGTGCCAAAACACAACATCACAATAGAATGAATTTCACAATATGTGCCCATATTTTTCATCTAAACAGTGTCAATACGACAACTGCACATAGCGCTCGTCTAAAAAAATTGAGTACAACAGCAACAACAACAACAATAGCACGAGAATACGACACGTAAATCAACTCAAGAGCTTTGGATCACAAAGAAGTGGTAGAACGAGCTCAAAAAGAATAAACACAATAGGGAATACTAGTATCAATAAGAATGGCTCTACGATAATATGTAACAAATGATTCCAAATAAGGATGAGGCAACTACGATAAAGGATAACTAAACTTCATTTAAGGTAAAGCAATTACGAAGAGATACAACAAATTGATTTAAGGATAAACAAAGAAAAAGATAATCATAACCTCAAATAAGGATAGATAACCACACAAGAGAAAATAATAATTTCAATTAAGGATACGCGATTAGGAAAGGATAGCATGACAATCGAAGAGGCAACAACTTCAGTTAAGACACGTAGAGGTGAAACTAGTAAATAGTGAAACTTAACATAACAAAACAACTTCATATCTAATGAACATAACAACCTAAGTGTCACGCCTTGAACCATGGCCAGGCCGTAACCCGGCACTCGGTGCCTGATTACATATGACCGACTGAACCAACTGATGGCTGAATCAACATGCGATATCATAACATACTGAATACGGAAGATACACTAACATATGCTGATATACTGAAAGTTTGAATGATAATAAATGAAAGTGCGAAAACACAAATACAATTCTGAAACATATTTGTAGCCAACATGGCTTAACATGAAAAGCCTACAACTCTGTCTAATTTCTACTCTAGTCTATGAAGCCTCTAATGAAGTACCGAAAGCACTGACTGTCTGAAAATATTGAAAACTATAAGGTAATGATAATGCCCCGAAAGAACTGGGGATCACCAAATAGCTGGTACGAGAATCCTGGCGTTGTGAATCATCAACTTGCAAATCATTACCTGCATCGTGAGATGCATGCCTCGGGCAAAAGGGACATCAGTGTATTTGAATTGCTCCGGTATGTAAAGAAACTGAAAGAATTAACTATAAATGTTGAAACTGATACTAAGCTTATAACTGAGAATTGACAATTGACAACTGAAATGATAACTATTGAAACTGAAATTGAAATGATCCCTGATAACTGATAATTGAACTGAAGAAAAGAAGTAAGGATATGAATAGTCCCTCTTCTGATTGATGAACAACCTGTTTACCTGAATAAACTACGGCGTCGGGCTCAATATATATATGTGCACAAGCTACTACCTCCGGCCCAAGTTTATGCATACATAACAACGGCCTCAGGCCAAAAAATGCATAAAGCATAAACTACAACCTCAGGCCCAAAAATGCATAAAGCGTAAACTACGGCCTCATGACCAAACATGTATAAAGCATAAACTACGGCCTCAGGCCCAGATACACATAAAGCATATAAACTACAGCCTTAGGCCCAAATATGCATAAAGCATATAAACTAGGTGAGTAATCTTGACTGAGACTCATTGGCATCAAACCCAAGTGTACATTGATTATGCATTGAGCTCAGAACGTTCAAAATGAAAATCATGAATGAGTTATGGAGATAGATAATAGAAGTTCTGCAACCATTCAAGGAACTAGGTGATGTCGCCCAAATTCACACCACTAATTGGGATTGTGAAGCGGTCGATGCAATTATAATTAACCAACTTGAGTTGGGGTCGATTCCTCAGAGAGATTATATTGGATTAGGTATATACTTAGACTAGATGTATGACGTGCCCAAAATAAACTTCCACATATTTCGTTGTTTCTTTCTACTTCTAAAATTTATCCTACTGTTTGTAAATGAAAAGATATGGAACGATATTTTTGGTGTTGTTGATTTTCAAGTTTATAAAGGATCTAGGGTCGTGACTTCCACCTAGGTGGTTACCTAACGAATTGTGGGCTTTAGGGTAGGTTTGGTTGATCGGGGTGTAATATAGCAATCGCAAGCAATTACCCACTCGATACCTCTCGGTAGTTAGAGTGATTTTGTCCAATTTGGATTTATCAAGTCCAAGTGGGTAATTCACAAAAAGAGTGATAAATTCTCAAGTCGGGTCTTACTATCTCTAGATTCTACCCTTTAATTTGGGCTATCAATTTCTTGTGTTCACCCCAATTCCTTGTTAGCCTAGTTTTCCTAGACGTAGTCTCTCTTTTTCAAGTAGCGACTAGGTCAATTAGGCTTGAATCAATATTTGCAACCATTGATTCTAAAATTCAAGCAAGAAATAGGCTAAATATCACTAACCAAATCACAAAGAAGCCTAAATTAAACACCCATTAGGTACCCACACTAGGGTTGGGTCACAACCCTAGCTAGAAAATTAGCTACTCATGGATAAAATTGAAGAACTAAAGAAAACAAATAAGATTAAACTCATAATAGATGATAGATGGAAGAAAATTCAATGTTAAAATTATAAACTAATACAAGGTTTCCAAAATAGTAAAGGAAAAATGGCTATCTACTTTCTCGTCTTCAAACTTAATCTAAATTTGACAAAAAGATCTATTTATACCCAGCTGAAATTACCGGAAAAAATTGCCCCAACGAAGGTTCTGCAGCCGCATAACTCTGTGTGCGGTCCTCACTTTGAAACTAGCTTGACAGGATGGACTTCTGCAGCCGCAGAATTCATAGTTGTGGCTCCACTTCTTCAAATTATGCGGACCACACATTTTTGAGTGCGGCCGCACTCTTGAGTTTGAGCTTGATAGGGGAGACTTCTGCGGATCGCACATTTCTGAGTGCGGCCGCGCTCTTGATTCCGTGGTCCGCACAATAATTGTGTGATTCGCACAATAATAGTGATCTCCGCACAATAATAGTGCGATCCATACTTCTTCATGGACCCAGACTCCCATCTCTCTGAACCTCATCTTCTACGGCCACACAATAATTGTGTGGTCCGCACTTTACAAAGGAAATATGTCAGAGGTTCTTCATGGTCTGCGGCCGCACTCAATATTGTGCGGTTTGTACTTTGCTCTTTTTGCCGAGTTTTATCTTTGTCCAAAGTTAATCCTTCTTGAGTTGATTTTCATCACTTTGACTCATATTCTAACACTCCTACAAGAAAACACATTTCATCAGTTTTCGGGAATTCCTTTAAGGAATTTTGAGCTAAAACCGAAAGTAAAAGAGTGAAAATAACTAGTCGAAATCCCTACTTATCAACTCTCCCAAACTTAAGCTTTTGCTCGCCCTCAAGAAAATAAGGTAATTCCCACCTCCACAAGAAAATAACTATTTCAGGTGGCCTAAGTTGAATCAAACACACATCAATTGGGACCAACAATTAACCACACACTCATGAATTATCAACAAGGTCATATTTTGAATGTTAAAGAACAAATAGCTCTAATGTGACACTTGAGCATCAAGAGTTGGATTTACTCCTCTAGGAAGTTTTCACTTTCATATAGGTCACTGTGGATCCCAACTCCTCCTCTTATACTCTCTGTAAGCTCATCTCACTCAAGAATATAGCACTCAATGCAATGATTCATGAAAGGCTAAGTACCATATGCTTGCCCCTCATGTAGATCACCACTAATGTAATCTTACCCGGCTTGAAATCACGTAGGGATTTTTCGGCATGTAATGAAGGCTTTTGGAATAAGGAGGGAAATGTTGGAATGGAACGGGTTCACCTTTCCTATAGCACTCCAATTTCTCTTTTTGACTCATACTTTGTCGACTCTTTGAATCATTTTCTTTTTCCTTACGGGAACTAGATAGACTTGACATAACTCTTTCTTGGTCATGATATTCATATTCTCCTTCTTTGTTTTCTCCATGCTTTGCGATTTTGCTTTCTTTTGAAACCCTTCAACCCTTTAAATTATTCACTTTATTTTTGTGTTTTTCTTTTGTTCTTTCTTTCTTTTTCTTTGCCTTTCCTTTTCTTCATTTATTTTATCTTCTTGTGCCTTGATACCACTTTCAAACTCCTAGTCTCTCCCCCAAACTTATGTTTTCACCATTTGTTTCTTATGAGTGCTAAAGAAAGCCTGGGTGCCAAAAGAGGGTCACTATAAAACGGGTAAAGGCTTATAACATGGTTATCAAATGAAAAAGGCTTTAGGCTCAAAAGAGTTGACTAGGGATAATATCATTGGTGGGCCATGGAAGGTTTCAAAATGGGTCAAGGAGAGCCTATAATCACTTCTCAAGCCAAACAAACCTAGAATTTTTCCTAGAAACACATTAGGGGCAAGTTCTAGACCATTCGCGCGTGTACTTGGACATGTAAGAAAATATCTCACCTCTCACACAACCGGATTGTTAAAGAGGATAGAGTCGAGGGCCCACAACAACCGCATTCAAGATTGAAAATCGCTAATGGTTCAACTAAACCATTCGATGATTGTCTAAGTCAACACAAGATTCAAAAGGTCACTAACTAGAGCCATTTCTTTCCAAAAACATATTTTTAACCATAAGCGTGTAGTTAAGTGTGTTGGTACCAAGTTAAGCATGCTTGACCATTTTTTATCCATTAACACTACTGTTTCTACCTAAACACCAAAAATGGACTCAATCCCTTAAGAAGGTTGTCACGCCATCCATCGTTGGGAAGAGACACCCGGTTCATACAAAACCCACCTTTGGATATAATCACGACATTAAGAAAACCAAAGGCTTATTGCTTACTTAAACATAAAAGTAAGCTACCGAATCAAAATGAAGCTATTAAAGTAAATAAGAAGCTAGAGTACTAAGAAAACAAAATAAAGAAGCTATGAAATAAGCTACTATAAGTAAGACAAATAAATATACTAATCGAGGGGGATAAAATATATACATCAAAAGAGAGGGAGGAATATATACATAATGAAAGAGAAAACAAAGATAAAAGAAAAAAAGTATTAAAGTTATTACAGGCCAATGTCATCAAATGTCATCATATCAAACCAACCAAAATAGACCACCCCCTAAACAAAAATAAGCATTGTCCTTAATGCTTAGAAAAATAAAAATAAGGGAGGGTAGAGAGTAAAGAAAACTCCTTATGTGGTCTCAGGATGCATGGCAGCATCACCACCCTCGGACTCCTCCAACTGGATCTCATCATCCTCTAGCTGGGGAACAACGAGGTTGGCGAACATCTGAAGCATCTCCTAGGCAGTGTGTGCAGGAAGGTCTGGCTCGTCAGATGGGCTAGTTGGTGCCTATGTTGAAGGTGGTGCTGGGTCTGGTGGTACTGATGGATCTGTCTCCATCAGTAGGTCAAATGGTAAATCACCAGCTGATGTAATCTTTGTCACCTCCTTTCTCAATCTCTCCACTGATTTCTTCGAGGCCTGGGATTTCATAATCTTCTTCACTTATTTGCCCAACTCCTCAATAGCTCCCCATCCCCCATGTGCCATCAGTGTATCCATAATGGTCTTCTTGTTGTCCAGGATCTTCTTTAATGTTTCCTCCATTGACGGAGGAACCTGTGGTGCTGATGTTATAGAAGACTGTGCTGCAAAAACACTGGATATGTCAGACAATTTTGAAGTAGCTGTCTGCATCCAGTTGTTGAGACTCGCCAATATCTGGGATACTCGTAGCGCAATGAGTGGATATGTGGATGAGGCAAGAACTGGTATTGATGCTGATGGTCTAGAAGATGCAGGTGGTGGCATGTCAGCTATGTCGATGGAAGGACCAGCTGATGTAGAAGGCATAGGAGCTGTAGAAAGATTAACTGCTGACCCTGTAACCACCACCGATGGCTCATCATACTGACCAACTGTGGTAGTTGCCTTACCCTTGAAGGGAGTACTATGAGAAGGGCTTCTTGGCACAAGTGTGCGGCCGCTCACGTGACCATCTAGCCACGCACCTAGGCGCACGTATTACGCTATGCTCTGTAGAATGCACATAACTTCTTGCACAGATATCTGTTCAGGCTCCACAATATATCGTTCAAAATCTATATCAAAGGGCTGAAAATTTTGTCTTTTGACTTTTCCCAAATTCCTTACAAATGTTCACTACATCCTGCTGGAAGGCGGACCTTTTGTAAACTTAGTCGATTTTGTCGAATCTTATGCACCTCACTCTCCATCTTGATTATAAAACAACTATTTCCACCCATACTCATCCGAAAAAAATTTCACATGTCTAAAATGTAACATTACTACTCATTTAACATGTCCATACCTAAGCCAAATTTATGGGGTGTTACATTATCTCCCCCTTGGGATCATTCGTTCTTGAATGATTGTCCTGGTTGTAACTTCATCTAACTTCGGACCTTAAACGGGTTTGGTGGAAACATGAACTTTCATTAACACTTGCATACTAAACTGAATGAATACATGATTTCTAAACTGTTAAGATACTGAATTGAATGACTACAACATTAAATAATATCGATCTGCCATGGAT
This sequence comes from Nicotiana paniculata, assembly GCA_005239505.1. Lineage (NCBI taxonomy): Eukaryota > Viridiplantae > Streptophyta > Magnoliopsida > Solanales > Solanaceae > Nicotiana > Nicotiana paniculata. The sequence goes on from ML313615.1 coordinate 21,512, forward strand.
ACGTGAATACTGAACTAACATAGATATATGAATATTAAACTGGAACGAATATTTGCGTATTGAACTAACATCAATATCTGAGTACTAAATTTATATCAATATTTGAGTATTAAGCTGACATGAATATCTGAGTATTAAATTGACATGAGTATCTGAGTACTGAACTAACATAAGTATCTAAGTAGTGAACTAGCACGAGTATCTGAGGACTAGAAACTTGAATGTCATAACATGACACGTGAAGTACTGTGTGTACAACCGTTAATTCTGGTGGAGACCGCAATTGATAAGCTAGTTGTCCGATATTTCACAGGATTACTAAGCTTCCCCTTCTTCCTAAATCTCATAACACCTTTCATATGCGAAACTTTCAGAAACACCCAATCATCAACTTGGAAATCTAAGTCTCTACACCGCACGTACGAATAGGACTTTTGGCGACTCTAAGCCATCTTCAAATGCTCTTCAATCAACTTGATTTTCTCTATAGCCTAATAGACCAAATCTAGTCCCAACAACTTTGCTTCGCCAACTTTGAACCACCCAATTATCGATCTACACCTTCGCCCATACAGAGCTTCTTACAATGCCATCTTGATACAAGAAGGAATAGTTGTTCTTATAAGAAAACTCAATGAGAGGTATGTGATAATCCCAATTACCTTTAACATCAAGGACATATCCTCAAGTGTCTGAATAATGCACTCTGCCTGGACATCTTTCTAAGAATGAAAGTCTATGCTGGGGTTTACTCTTATTCCTAATCTTTTCTGAAAGGTTTTCTAAAAGTTCATTGAAAATTAAGCACCACAATCCAAAAAGAAGGAAAACAGAGCCCCATGCAATCAGATAATTTCCTGAACGTACAACTTGGCATAATCTTCTGCTTAATCTGTGGTCTTTACTGGAAAGAAGTGCCCTGACTTGGTAAGTCAATCTACAATCACCTAATCAAATAATGCTTTCAAAATAATTGAGATAATCCTGTTATAAATTCCATATTTACCATCTCCATTCAAGAATAGTGTATTATGTGGTAAAACACTAGGCTTTCTACTGCTCGTCTTTCACTTATTGGCAATTTGGACAGTTGGCCAAAAAGTCTGCAACGTTCTTTTTCATGTCATTCCATCAATGAATCTCCTTAAGATCATGATACATCTTTGTGGAACCTGGGTGAGTAGAATACCTAGAATTATGGGCTCCTGGCATAATATGCTCTCTGATCCCATCTAAGTCCGGAACACACAGTCCGTCTTGGTGCCTCAAAGTACCATCATCTCCACCTTGTACAAAAGCCATTATCTTATGCTTGTGAAAAATATCTTTCACCTACAACAAGTAGGGATCATCAAATTGTTTATCCTTCACTTTGGCTACTAAGGAGGAAAAAGTCTTGTTCTGGACATTAACTCTACCATGTCCGGAGCCCAAAATACGAACTCCTTACTTGGCTAAGCGATGAACTTCTTTCACCATAGTTCTCTTGGCATCCTCAATCATGATCTACACTTCCCATAGTTGATTATCTTTTTAAGGTACTTCCCGAAAATATTTACAACACTATTGTGACCTAAGTCTTTGACCAAAAGTCTTTGACCAATACTCCAAAGATTAGAGTCTCGTGAAATGACACTACCCTCGTGATACATAACTGGGCATGATTTTATAGTTTTTATATCACATGCTAACTATGCGAGTTTCAAATCTCCATATGGACTTACTGATGGTTTTCACATCTCCCCCTTAGACCAAAGGTTAAGGTCTTATACTTGCGGATCCTTCTCTTTTGTTGGGATCCGATAATTTTCTTATCTTCTCCAATTCCTTGCACTTTACATTAATGGCGACTCATCTTTTGACGCACTTCTAAGCAATCTTTCTTACTAGGAAAAACTAAACTACTTACATAAATGGAAAGCTAATGTATTCATAATTATTATACACAATCTTAATGATTTTAATCTGCTCACACTGTCAATCTTAGGAAGACCCATTTTTGATAACTCTTAAAGGCTATTCTTCTGTAGTTTGCATTCTTACTGCTAGCTGATTTTACTTTCTTCCACTGTCACTATACTTCGGATTTAACTTAAACTCTTTAGTTTATAACATGCGTTCGATGTTTCAAATAGTTACCCACTCACTGGTGTTGAGCTGGCTAAGGAAATCAAATCCTACCTCTACTAGCTCTGTTGAAATTGTTAATTCATTGTATCCATTCAAAACTTACTTACTATTCTTTTACTAACCGCCTGCTAGCATTATATTTTCTTATTCTACTTTGAATAACTAAAGTGAAACATAAGGTTATTCCTTGCTTCCCTTACCATCCTACCCTATCCTACAGTCGCATACTATCTTCTTTTTTTCTGAAATAGTTCATGGATCACACTTTGGGAATTCATCTGTCTTAAACGAAATTGGAATATCTAACCCCAAACTTTCTATACACTTCAAAATCATACCTGACTATAAACATTTGTGGTAAATACTTAGGCACATAACCTAAGAGGTCCTGTCATATCTTTTATCTCATAATAATAGTTGCTTCTTATAGTAACTTACTAACGTGGTACTTTCTAGTTCTGATTTGAATAAATCTGAACAACTTAAAATCATTCACTGAAATTCAATATCGGCTGTTCTTGGTGCTCATTTTGTACATCATATCTTCTAGTCATATGCATGAGTTGTATGAAAACACATCCTCTGTCTGAAACTATAGTGACCACTGTTAGGGTCTGACATCTGAATTATCATCATCCAACTTGCGGCTCCATTTCCAAGAATTAAATGAAGTTGTTCTGGGGGGTAAAACATATACGAGTACACTACCATGCACAAACTTATCCTTCAAAGTATACCATCATATGATAAATCACTTCTGGCGCCATCCGGTGAGTCTTGGTCTTAATCCAGACCAAAAATATGCGACGATTTCGCTATGATCATTATTACTTACATTTTCTTTTAGCACCGATAGGCATCACTGCATACTCACCAGTCACCAAAATTTTGATAAACTAAAAATTTGAGATCTGGTAATTGAATAACTGATAACTGGCAATATCGCGCACTTTTTTTCTTGCGAAATCGGGTTTCGACATGTGACAACTCTTTTAAATGGGTGTTAAAAGAGGAGAGTTGCCACCTAACAATTCTTAAGGTGCGTTAGGGCACCTATTTGCAAATGAATTTGGTTTAACTAGTCTACATCACCAAAGATCGGGTAAGTGCTCAAGTTACCTCGAAGAGAAGGTGTTAGGCATTCTTTGAGGTCCACAACTGTGGGTCCCGTATGAACTTTAAATTATATGGTTTAGTCTATGCGATAAAATAAACGAAGAGCGCACAAAATTTAAGAATTCTATTATAAAAGATTTTTGAACAGAGGGTACAACTATTTTTGATTCTAATAGAAAAGAAAGAAAGAGGGGGGGGGGGGGTCCTAAGTTTTTTAGCCTAAAGGATCA
>ML313615.1:25029-62909 GCA_005239505.1 Nicotiana paniculata
GGGGGGGGGGGGGGGTCCTAAGCATTTTAGCCTGAAGGATCACCCCGTGAAACATAAATAATATTTCGTAACTCCCTTGAGATGGGGTGTTCTCATATTATTCAGCGGGCACAGACTATCATCTCATGCTACCCGATTACTATATTAAAGTTATTTACCTAAAAGCTCTCTAATTCAATACTGATTCGTTCCCTACGCGTGCACTACCCGTCCCATACCTATGGTCCAGGAGGTTATCGACCTCAAATTGGATGGTTCTAGACCTTATCTAGTGTCACGACCCAAAATCCTAACTCAGATCGTGATGGCGCCCAACATCGGGGTTAGGCAAACTAACACTCAGGTTACTAAAAATTTTCCCATATTTGATTAAACATCCCAACACGTGCCAAGTTTTAAAGTTCAAAACATTGATTGAAAAGAAAATAATTAGCCAATTTAACCAAAAGCAGTCATAAAGAGGCGTGACCCTATATATATATATATATATACAGACCCGCAAACCAAAATATCTACCACGTGTGTGCAAGGAACTAGGGTCACAAGTCCTACGGGCATACTAATAGTAGATATAATATAACTGTCCCACTGTCTAGAAGAAATAGACGGGAATAACAAAAGAAACTCCATGGTGCTGCCGAGGATTTGTCAGGAGAAGCAACTCACCGTGAAGTCAGGTCCAATCTATACTCAAAATCGAGCTCTGTTCTGATAACCAGATGCACCAGCCTCAGGACCTGTACAACTAAGTACAAAAGCGTAGCATGAGTACATAAATAAATAGGTACCTAATGAGTATCCCGCCTAATCTCGAAGAAGTAGTGACGAGAGGCCGACTTGACAGTAAACATTGAAATAACTGCAATACAAGTACAAGCTGGAAGTAAACAAACAATTACTACTTCATTTCTTTTCTCTTTCTTTTTTTTAAAAAATATTTGCCCACTCAATATCCATGAAAATCATTAACAATTTAGCATGCTCAAACGGGATAAGGACAACCGTCCTGAGCCATCATAATAATCATATATGTGCACTTCCAAGGGTCGAACGACCCTAACCATAATGTATCTTTCAATCTCGCCGTGGCGTACGGGCCGCTCTCATGAGAGTGGGGGAAATAATACTCCGCTCGCGGAATATAAATTGCGAAGCGGTCGCATCCATACACAATATTCTTCATAAACTTACTTTCCGGTGAACAATTCCTTTAAATTCTCAAATTCCATGACCTCAGAGAAATAAAGCCGCATATGACATAAATTCATAAAGCATATAGTTCATTCCAAGGAAAAACACAAGGCATGGTGTAGGCCTAACTACCCGGACATAACAATAATAGCCTCTACGTACAGACTCTTGTCACTTTGTATGTATGTAGCCCCCACAAACATTAGCACATAATCATTTAAATCACCTAGGGGGACAATTCGCCCTTACAAGGTTAGAAAGGAGACTCACCTCGCGTCGAACCTACTCCCCGGATCAAGAATGCACCCATAACTCCAAACTCGTCACCCAAGGACTCGAAACTAGCCAAATGTTACATTAATATATCAAATTATACTCAAAAGCATGGAATTCTCCTATTTACTTAGCTATTTCATCCTACTTGAAGAAATACCAAAATTCATCCCCAGGCTCGCATGCTCGGATTTCAGAAATGTTTGAAAGAATTACTTACCCATAACCTAAGGATCGTTAATATGTGGTTTTTGTATGATTTCACGGCTAATTAACGGGTAGGTTCCATAAATTTTCATAAAGCCCTAGGTTACTACCCAAATCCTTGATTTTCACCAATTAGGTAGTTAATTTGACTAGGAATTCATGCATTAAACTAACATTAGGGTAGAATTCACTTACCTTTAAGTAGCTACGTCGTGGGGCTCTTTTCCAAGCTCTCAAGGTCTCTAATGGTGGAAGAAAATGGGGTGAAATGAATAAATCCCATGTTTAAAGAACTCATTGCCCACAGAGGTTCCGAACCTGTGGCTCAAGGACCGCACTTGTCGTATCGCACCTGCGAGTAAAGGCTCGCACCTGCGCAACTGGGACAAGGGGCCTGGGCTCGCACCTGTGGAACTGAGTCTGCACTAGCGGCACCGCACATGCGGGAAAGGGCCCGCACCCACGAGAAAAGGGCATCCCATCTGGAGGTCGCACCTGCGAGGCTGGGACCGTAGGAGTGATCCCGCACCTGCGACTTGGCAAACGCACCTGCGGTCACACTAGAACAGGTACACCAGCAATTGCTTCAGCTGAGTTTTAGCCTCGCATAGTGCCTGAGAGGCACCTGGGCCCACCCGAGCCCCTGTCCAAGTATACCAACAAGTCCCAAATCATAATACGAACTTGCTCGAGCCTTCAGAACATTCATAACAATGCTAAAACTCAAAATCACACCTCAATACCCCTAAAGATCAAACTTAAGAACTTCAACTTCTTGGATTGCTAACAATGCCCCAAATCGACCTATACTACTCGGAATGACACCAAATTTTGCAAGCAAGTCGTAAATGACATAAAGGAACTATTCCCAGTCTCGAAATTCTGTTTGGACCTCGATAACACAAAAACACGTCCCAAACCACAATATGAACTTAAAGAAACTCTTATTTCGCTATTGGGCGCTGAAACGCTCCTGGGTCATCCAAAACCCATTCCGAACATACGCGATGTCTGAAATCATCATACTAAGCCACCGAAACCGTTGAAACTCAATTTCGAGGTAGTTTACTCAAAATATTGACCGAAGTCAAACTTGGCCTTAAAGGCCAACCTTAAGGAACTAAGTGTTCCTATATCATTCTAAACACTTCCTAATCTCGAACCACCCATCCTCGCAAGTCATAAATCACAATAAGCTACTATGGGAAGTTTCATTTAGGGGAACGGGTCCGTTAACACAAAACGACCGGTCGGGTCGTTGCATTCTCGACCTCTTAAGCAAACGTTCGTCCTCGAACGGGTCTGGAATCATACCTGAAGTGCTAAATAAGTGCGGATATCTGCTCTGCATGTCCTTCTTGGACTCCTAGGTCACCTCCTCGACTGGTTGGCCCCTCCACTGGACCTTTACGGTAGAAACTCTCTTGGATCTCAACTGGCGATCCTGCCTGTCAATAATAGCAACTGACTCCTCCTCGTAGCCCAACATCTCATCCAACTAAATTGGGTTGAAATCAACCACGTGAGAGAAGTCAGCATGGTACCTCCGGAGCATGGATACATGAAATACCGAATGAACTCCTGACAAACTGGAAGGTAAAGCTAGCTCATAAGCAACTTCCCCAACTCTCCTCAACACCTCGAAGGTACCCATAAACCTCGGGCTCAGCTTGCCTTTCTTTTCGAACCTCATAATTCCCTTCATCGGCGAGACCTTCAACAGGACCTTATCTCCCTCCGTAAATGACACATCGCGCGCCATTTGATCCGCGTAACTCTTCTGTCTGGACTGTGTTGTGCAGAGCCTCTCCTGAATCAACTTCACTTTCTCCAAAGCATCTCTCACCGGGTCGGTGCCATATAACTTAGCCTCGCCAGGCTCACACCACCCGATAGGAGAACGACATCGCCGACCATAAAAAGCCTAAAATGGAACCATCTCATGCTAGAATGATAACTATTATTCTAAGCAAACTCGGCCAAAGGATAGAACTGGTCCCACTGACCTCCGAAGTCAATCACACATGCCCTGAGCATGTCTTCAAATATCTGAATTGTACGCTCCGACTGACCATTAGTCTGAGGGTGAAATGTTGTGCTTAGATCTATCTGGGTACCCATCTCACTATGCAATGCTCTCCAGAAGTGTGAGGTGAACTGAGGACCTTGATCTGATATAATGGACAACGGCACACCGTGCAACCTGACTATCTCTCGAATGTAGATCTGTGCCAACCTCTCAGAAGTATATGTGGTAGCCACTGGAATGAAATGCACCGATTTGGTCAATCTATCCACAATGACCCAAACCACGTCAACTTTATGCAAAGTCCGAGTCAACCCAACCACGAAGTCCATAGTGATGCGTTCCCGCTTCCACTCAGGTATGGGCATCTGCTAAAGTAGGCCTCCTGGCCTCTGGTGCTCATACTTAACCTGCTGGTAGTTAATACACTTAGCCACATACTCCACAATGTCCCTCTTCATTCTCCTCCACCAGTAATGCTTCTTCAAATCACGATACATCTTCGTAGCACCAGGATGCACAGAATACCGAGAACTATGTGCCTCCTCTAGAATCCTCCCTCTCAGTCCATTGACATTAGGAACACATAAACGGCCCTGAAGTCTCAGAACACCATCCTCGCCTATAATAACCTCCTTGGAACCACCCTGAACCACTGTCTCCCGTAGCTCTGCCAAGTACGAATCATCAAACTGTCGAGCCTTAATCTCTCCCAATAACAAATACTGAGCAACTACACGTGGTAAAACTCAGCGAGGCTCTGAATGGTCTAACCTCACCAGGAAATTAGCCAAGGACTGAATGTCCAAGGCTAGAGGTCTCTCCTCTGCTGCAATATAAGCCAAGCTATCCATAATCTCTGTCTTCCTGCTCAAGGCATTGGTACCATATTTGCCTTGTCCGGATGATAAAGAATGGTGATATCATAATCCTTCAACAACTCAAGTCATCTGCGCTGCCTCAAATGAAGTTCCCTCTGCTTGAACAAGTGGTGCAAGTTGCAGTGGTCTGTATAAACCTCACGGGACACCCCATACAAGTAGTGCCTCCAAATCTTAAAAGCATGAACAATCTCCGCCAACTCTAAATCGTGCACAGGGTAATTCTTCTCATGAACCTTCAGCTGGCGCGAAGCATAAGCAATAACTCTCCCTTCCTGCATCAACACACATCCCAAACTGACACGTGAAGCATTGCAATACACTGTATACATCCCCAAACTAGAAGGCAATACCAGAACTGGTGCTGAAGTCAATGCTGTCTTGAGCTTCTGAAAGCTCACCTCACACTCGTCGGAGCATCGGAACGGGGCATTATTCTGAGTCAATCTAGTCAATGGAGTTGCAATAGAAGAGAACCCCTCCACAAATCGACGATAATAGCCTTCTAGGCCCAAAAAGCTCCTGGTCTATGTAGCTGAAGTAGGCCGCGGCCAACTTTGAATTGCCTCAATATTCTCTGGATCAACCTTGATACCCTCTCCGGATACTACATTCCCTAAGAATGCCACGGAATCCAACGAGAACTCACACTTGGAGAACTTAGCATATAGCTCTGTTCTCGCAAGGTCTGGAGCACAAATCTCAAATGCTGCTTGTGCTCCCCCAGGCTACGTGAGTAAATCAAAATATCATCAATGAAGACAATGACAAAGGAATCAATATACGGCATGAACACCCTTTTCATCAAGTCCATAAATGCTGCTGAGGCATTAGTCAAGCCCAAGGACATCACCAGGAACTTATAATGGCCATATCTCGTACGAAAAGCAGTCTTCAGAACATCTGAGGCCCGAATCTTCAACTGATGGTATCCCGATCTCAAATCAATCTTAGAAAACACCTGAGCACCCTGCAACTGGTCAAACAAATCATCGATGTGCAGCAAAGGATACTTTTTCCTAATGGTGACCTTGTTCAACTAGCGGTAATCAATACACATCCGCATGGACCCATCCTTCTTCTTCACGAATAGAACTAGAGCACCCCACGGTGATACACTCGGTCTGATGAACCCCTTAGCCAACAACTCCTCAAGCTACTCCTTCAACTCCTTCAACTCTTTCGAATCCATACGGTACGGAGAAATAGATATAGGATAGGTGCCTGGAGCTAAATCAATGCAGAAATCATTATCACAATCTGGAGGCATGCCTGGAAGGTCTGAAGGAAATACATCAGCAAACTCACGAACCACTGGCAATGAATAAATCGTCGGAGACTCGGTAGTGGTGTCACGCACATATGCAAGACACGCCAGACAACCCTTCTCGACCATATGTCGAGCCTTCAGGAAAGAAATAACCCGAGTGGCTGCACTAACTGAAGAACCTCTCCACTCCAGCCTAGGAGACTCGGGCATGGCTAAAGTAACTGTCTTGGCTGGGCAATCTAGCATGGCATGATAAGGAGATAGCCAATCCATGCCTATAATAACCTCAAAATTCACCATGTCGAGCAATAGAAGGTCCGCTCGTGTCTCGAACCCACAAAAGGTGACCACACAAGACCGATAGATCGGGTCTACCACCACAAAATTGCCCATAGGAATGGACACATATATAGGAGAATCCAAGGACTCACGAGGAACATCCAAAAAATGAGCAACTAATTCAGAAACATATGAATAGGTGGATCCTGGATCAAATAACACTGATGCCTCTCTACCACATACTGAAATAATACATGTAATCACGGCATTTGAGGCCACTACATCTGATCTGGCCGGAATAGCATAGAATCTAGCTAGAGCACCAGAAGACTGAGCTCCGCCAGAATGAACGGGAGCTGACTGACCTCCCCCTGAATGGCCTCCACCTCTAGGACGACCCTTGCCGACCTGTCCTCCACCTCTAGGTGGCCTGACGGCTGGTGCTGGACCCATAGGCTGATAACCTTGCTGCACTACTTTGCCCCGAAACTTGGGACAATGCTTCTTCATATGACATGGATCCCCACACTCATAAAAACCTCTAAGTATCATAGCCTGCTGCCCCAAAGAGGAACCCTGAATGGTCGGATATCGATGTGTACTCTATGGCATAGCACTGAAGTAGGGACTGGAGGATCTCGGATGACTGAAATAACCACTGGGTGAACTCTGAATGGTTGGAGGGCGGTAGGAACGCTCTAGCATAGAGCTGAAATGAGGCCTCGCTGGAACACCTCGGGGAGGTGGTGGGGGTGCTGAATATGAAGGCCTGTTGGGCTGACCACTACCATACTAACCTCTACCCCTAAATAGGGCACCTCTGAAATATCTAGAGAATCTAGCCCTCTTGTCCTGCTTCCCCTGCTCCCTGCTCCTCGACCGATACCCCTCGATCCTGCGGGCAATCTCCACCACGAGCTGATAAGGAGTACTCATCTTCACCTCTCAGGCCATGGTGGCCCTAATACCTGGATGCAACCTAGCCACAAATATCCGCACTCTCTCAGCATCAGTAGGTAGTATCATGAGTTCATGGCGAGACAACACTGAAAATCTAGCCTCGGAGTCTATCACTGACATTTGTCCCTGCTCCAGCTGCTCAACCTGATACCGCAGCTCTTCCCTCTCAGAGGGTGGGATATATCTATATAGAAACATTTGAGTGAACTGCTCCCAAGTGATAGGAGGAGAATCTGCTGGCCTGCTGAAAATATAAGACTGCCATCATCTGCGAGCTCTGCCCTCTGACTGAAAGGTGGTGAAATCCACTCCATGGGACTCTAGTATCCTCATGTTGTGTAGTCTATCCCTGCACCTGTCAATGAAATCCTGGGCATCCTCGCCTCGCTCACCCCCGAAGACTGGAGGGCGCAATCGAGTCTATCTATATAACAGCTTCTGCGGATCACCGTCCGCAGCTGGTCTGGGCTCGGGTGCTGCTGCCACAGGCTGGACCCCATCCATGGGCAGTGTACCCGGGATATGATGTACTGGTTCTGCCTGACCTGCGGCCTGGGCGGTAGGGGTCTGGGCTCCCCCTCCCACCTGATATGTGGCAGGATCCACTGAGAATAAGCCAGCTTAGGACATAGTGTCCATAAACCGCATCATACGACCCATGACCTCCTGGAAGCCTGGAACCGTCATGAAGTCCACTGGAGTAGGATCTACTAGGGGCACCTCGTCCTGCTGCTCTATGATAGAATCCTCTAGTGGTGCTGCAACTGGAATAGCTCTACGACACCCTCATCCCCTACCTGGGGCCGGTGCCCTACCCCGGCCTCTGCCACGACCTCAGATAATGGGGGTAGCGGCCCCTCCCGAGTCTGGAACATCGGATGCACGCTTCATCACCATCTGTGAGAGAATAGAAGAATGAGATTTAGTAAACCATCGACTGCACAATAGAATAATAATAAGGAGAGGTTTCCTAACACCCTATAACCTCCTGAAGATAAGTACAAACGTCTCCGTACCGATCCGCAAGACTCTACTGGGTTTGCCCGTGACTCGCGAGACTTACGTGAACCTAGAGCTCTGATACCATGTTGTCACGACTCAAAATCCTAACTCAAGTCGTGATGGCGCCCAACACCGAGGTTAGGCAAGCCAGAACTCAGGTTACTAAAAATTTTCCCATATTTGATTAAACATCCCAACATGTGCCAATTTTTAAAGTTCAAAACATTGATTGAAAAGAAAATAATTGCCAATTTAACTAAAAGCAGTCATAAAGAGGTGTGAGCCAATATATATATATACAGACCCGCAAACCATAATATCTACCACGTGTATGCCTGGAACTAGTGTCACAAGTCCTACGGGCATATTAACAGGATATACAAAAGATATAATATAACTCTTCCACTGTCTAGAAGAAAAAGACGGGAATAACAAAAGAAATTCCATGGTGCTGCCGCGGATTTGTCAGGAGAAGTAGCTCACCGTGAAGTCAGTCCAATCTATACTCAGAATCGAGCTCCGGTCTGATAACCAGATGCACCACCCTCAAGACCTGTACAATTAAGTACAGAAGCATAGCATGAGTACATAAATAAATATGTACCCAGTGAGTATCCCCCCTAATCTCGAAGAAGTAGTGATGATAGGTCGACTTGACAGTCACTAGGGTCCAACAAGATAATTAACAAGATATGGTAACAGCAATAGGCATACGAGGATGATAGGGCAGTAAGCATTGAAATAACTGCAATATAAGTACAAGCTGGAAGTAAACAAACAATTACTACTTCATTTCTTTTCTCTTTTTTTTTTTAAAAAAAAATATGCCTACTCAATATCCACGAAAATCATTAACAATTTAGCATGCGCATACGGGATAAGGACAACCGTCCTGAGCCATTATAATAATCATATATGTGCACTGCCGAGGGTTGAACGGCCCTAACCATAATGTATCTTTTAATCTCGCTGTGGCGTACGGCCCGCTCCCATGAGAGTGAGGGAAATAACACTCTGCTCGCGGATTATAAATTGCCGGTTGCATGCACACACAATATTCTTCATAAACTTACTTTCCAGTCAACAATTCCTTTGAATTCTCAAATTCCATGACCTTAGAGAAATAAAGCCACATATGACATAAATTCATAAAGCATATAGTTCATTTCAAGGAAAAACACAAGGCATGGTGTAGGCCTAACTACCCGGACATAACAATAATAGTCGCTAAGTACGGACTCTCGTCACTTTGTACGTACGTCGCCCCCACAAACATTAGAACATTTAAATCACTTAGGGGGGAAATTCTCCCTTACAAGGTTAGAAAGGAGACTCACCTCGCGTCGAACCTACTCCCCGGGTCAAGAATGCGCCCGTATCTCCAAACTCATCACCCAAGGACTCGAAACTGGCCAAATGTTACGTAAATATATCAAATTATACTCAAAAGCATGGAATTCTCCTATTTACTTAGACATTTCATCCTACTTGAAGAAATCCAAAAATTCATCCGGGCCCGCATGCTCGGATTTCAGAAATTTTTGAAAGAATCACTTACCCATAACCTAAGGATCGTTAATATGTGGTTTTTGTATGATTTCACGGATAATTAACGGGTAAATTCCAAAAAATGTCATAAAGCCCTAGGTTACTACCCAAATCCTTGATTTTCACTAATTAGGTAGTTAATTTGACTAGGAATTCATGCATTAAACTAACATTAGGGTAGAATTCACTTACCTTTAAGTAGCTAGGTCCTAGGGCTCTTTTCAAAGCTCTCAAGGTCTCTAATGGTGGAAGAAAAGGGGGTGAAATGAATAAATCCCATGTTTTAAAGAACTCACTGCCCACCGAGGTTCCGCACCTGCGGCTCAAGGTTAGCACTTGTCGTTTCGCACCTGCGAGTAAAGGCTCGCACCCGCGGAACTGGGACAAGGGGCCTGGGCTCGCACCTGTGGAACTGAGCCCGCACCAGCGGCACCGCACATGCAGGAAAGGGTCCGCACCTGTGAGAAGAGGGCATCCCATCTGGAGGTCGCACCTGCGAGGCTGGAATCGCAGGAGCGATCCCGCACCTGCGACTGAGCAACCGCACCTGCGGCCACACCAGAATAGGTGCACCAGCAATTGCTTCAGCTGGTTTTTAGCCTCGTATGGTGCCTGAGAGGCACCTGGGCCCACCCGAGTCCCCGTCCAAGTATACCAACAAGTCCCAAATCATAATACAGACTCGCTCAAGCCTTCAGAACATTCATAACAACGCTAAAACTCAAAATCACACCTCAAAACCCCTAAAGGTTAAACTTAAGAACTTCAAGTTCTTGGATTGCTAAAAATGCGCCAAATCGACCTGTACTACTCGAAATGACACCAACGTTTGCGGGCAAGTCGTAAATGACATAACAGAACTATTCCGGGTCTCAGAATTCTGTTTGGACCTCGATAACACAAAAACACGTCCCAAACCACAATATGAACTTAAGGAAACTCTTATTTCTCTATTGGGCGCTGAAACGCTCCTGGGTCATCTAAAACCCATTCCGAACATACGCCCAAGTCTGAAATCATCATACAAAGCCACCGAAACCGTCGAAACTCAATTCCGAGGTCGTTTACTCAAAATGTTGACTGAAGTGAAACATGGCCTTAAAGGCCAACCTTAAGGAACCAAGTGTTCCTATATTGCTCTAGACACTTCCTAATCCCGAAACACCCGTCCCCGCAAGTCATAAATCATAAAAAGCCGCAATGGGAAGTTTCATTTAGGGGAACAGGATCCGATAACGCAAAACGACCGGTCGGGTCATTACATCTGGGCTGTTCAAAATGATAAAACTAACCGACATTCAAAACAAGTAGGACTTCATGTAAAGACAAATAAAGGCTCAATTTATCCTCCACACATAAACAACAAATGCATGTGGCAGTTTAGGCAGTACATGGTTTCAAAATTAAAACTTAAAGTCCTATAGGCATGGTTTTTAAGTGATTCTGAATTCCAGCATCGTATATGCAACGTTATTACTCTTAATGGCTTAGGCGAGGAGGCAGTAAACTATTTGTAAGCTTAGAAGTATTAGCGTTGATTTTATAAATATGCGCCTTAGGGAGGTAACATTGTCCTATAGGCATGACTTCTAGTATTGGCATAGCTGGGCAATGCAATAGTTTTTTTGAGAGTCTAGCATTAACAACATTGATTCATAAACAATTTTAAGCGAGCGAAAATATCATATAGGCAAGATTTCTAACAATTGATAGTCAGACTTGATTTTTATAACACTTTATATCTATAGGCATGTTATCTAGGCAGGTCAGTATTTTAGCTAAGTTCTACTAAATGGAAGTTAAAACTTATTTTATAACTCTTCATTCCTATAGACATATTTTCAAAGTTAGCGATAGTAGCGGGTGAAAGAACCGATAGGCATGATATCTAGATGAAGACTCATAGAACATAAGCTAGTATGATCCTATAAGTATGTTTTCTAATGTTGCGACTATGCAAATTGAAGGGGCAGTTGAGCAAAATTGAAAGGCACTCATTTGCATTTGTTTCCTATAGGAATGATATCTAATGAACATGATGTAGTAAAACACGGGAACAAATGGAGTACTTAAGCTTATGCTTTGATAATAAACAAGTTATGTGAGTGTGTGATTTGCCTAACGACATGATTTCTACTAGTGTACATTGAAATCTAAATAGCATATATGACAGGTTGGATACAAATAACAAGAGAGAGTCATATGAATCCTATAGACATGTTTTCTACCCTTATGCTAACATTAGAATATACCTGTGTCCCCAAATTTCACTAACACCCCAATGTTTATGACAAAGTTATTACAGACCAAATGAGGAAATATTACATAAGAAGCTATAGTGGGCCTGCAACTCCTCTTCGCAAATAGCATGCCCAGATCCATATGGTACTGTGCCTATCAGTACAAGCCTAACAGTCATAGAGGAATTCAGACCAAATCCAAACAATCACAAATTTCTATACGACTTAAACAAACCAGCTTGCATGTTAGAAATATCCCAAGCCCTAATAGTAAAGAGAGTGGCCAAAGAACCCTGAATCCTATTGTGTCACAGTTCACAAGGGTCTTAAATAGACCCCGAGAATTCCTCACACTAGGGAGGTCAATAGAGAAAGTTTTGATGGCCTTGGCTTTCAGCTGGCCAAGAGTGGTAGATTCAAAATAGGGTAGGTGACAAATGAGAGTGAGAGAAAAGTTATAAAATGATAAAATTTGAAGAGGTGCACATATATTTTAGAAGCATACCTAACAGTGTGTTTAAACAAAGAACATAAAGAAAATCAACACAAACTCAAAGAACATGGTTGATATCACAAGTTCAAACACTTAGCACATTAGGCAGAAACTTTTTTTGAAAGAGGCAGGGGAATCAGGTTTTTCTAAGATTATAGGTTCAACATACAAGAGTGCACAATGCCACACAAATTTAGAATAGAGCACCAACCTGAAGGATTTCAAATGTCAATCTAGTATTGTAACAATTCAAGCATGAAAATTCTAATAAAGTCCTAAATATCATATTAGCATACCAATGGTGCAGCTTGGTCAATATCATGAAAATCTAACATGATGGAGAATAGCTCATATTACAGAAACTTAGGACATGTAAAGGGTATGTTACTTACTCATTAACATACATAAGAAAAAAATGGAATGTTTATCTTAAAATCCTAAGTGATACTAGGGATCAGGATAGCAAGGAAACATGTTTAGAGTAAACCTTAAAGCAGTGTTCCATATAGTTGTGGCTAGTACACAAAGAACAGTCGATTAGACACAACACTCAGCACTAAATGATTCATTCAAAGTAAAGGAAGGTTTCCATAGAGTTGTAGTAGTATCCAAAGAAAGGTATGAAGAAAAATCTATAACTAGCAACATATAGTCACAACAGTCAGATTCATATCAAAATAGGCACGCATTGAAGCTCAAAACTGAAACATATTTAGATGTCAGAGGTACAGAGCTGATTCCAGAAGAAAACAAAGAACCAACATAGAAGTGCAGGCCATAATAACGAACACATACTAGCCTAATACAAACTAAGGACAAAGCAGTAAACTATCTCATGCATTCAACTATCATAGGATGACAAAGGAGTATTAAGCATTATCAT
Organism: Nicotiana paniculata; assembly: GCA_005239505.1. Classification (NCBI taxonomy): domain Eukaryota; kingdom Viridiplantae; phylum Streptophyta; class Magnoliopsida; order Solanales; family Solanaceae; genus Nicotiana; species Nicotiana paniculata. Next base: position 38,283 of record ML313615.1, read on the forward strand.
AATAGTGCAATATCAGGGATTGACAGCTAAATCATACTCATATAATTAAAATACATATAGGTGCGCGGAAAGTAAGAAAGAAAAACATTGCAAAGGTTAACTAACCGGCAGCAAAATCATACAAACAAAAGAATACTAAAGAGCTTAGTAGCAAGAACCCCATATCTCCGATATTTCAGAGTTCACAAGATCCTCGAGAAGGGATCCGAGCAGTGCTTGCATCGGAGGAACTCGTTTAATGGCCTTGGCTTTCAGCCGGCCCCGAATTCAACAGTTTTAAAAAATATCGAGTGTAATAGAGTGAGTGAGTGAAACAGGAGAATAATGAGAATAATAACATTCATTAGTTATGTCAAAGGGGATTATGGGTGGGGTTTATATAGTTGTAGAAATTGAACAAACAAACAAGAAAATATAATCAATCAAACACAAAATAAGGAAAGAAGAGCATGCAGAATCGATTAGAATCAATTTAGAAGAAAATCAGGGAAATCCTAATTTGACCGGAATCACACACTAGCCGGAGATCTTGATAAATCGTGTCCGTGTAATCTTGCCATAGATGTATATGGACGAAAAGTCTCCCCAATATTACTGAATAGGTCCAATACTTCTTGATTTGGGAGACTGATACTTGCCAAAATCGGGAAAGTACCAAGTAATACCATGTTTATGCAAGTAACTACGATATAATCCCAAAAAGGTAAGCAAATCAGCGTAAGAATCCATGGATGGATTGGATTAGGAAAATAACTAGAGGCAGCAACTAGGGTTTGTGAAAAGAGGAGAAGGTTCAAGAGGATTTGGGGGCGGCGGACAGGTGAAATAAGGGTTAGGGTTTGGGTGAGGTTAATTTAAAAGGGAAGGATGAAGGAGGGTCGTTGATCTTGAGAAATCAACTGTCAGGATTAAAAATTTGAACGGGGTGGGTCGTGGAGATGGGTACCGAACGGGTTTTAGATTAATGGATCATTTGGTTTGGGCTGGGGCTATTGGGCTAAGGTATTGGGCCTTTTGGTCCGAAAATTGGCTTAAAAACTTGGGCCATCTCTTAAGTACACTCAATTTATTAAAAATAATTTAAAAAATGGGTAGTAAATAAATTAAAAAAAATTATGCACTAAACTGATTTAAAATAATTATTTAGCATTGTAAAAATATAAAATATTATTTTTATACAAATAGTATAAATAAGGAGCCTTTGTATATGAATATAGGTTGTTATTGCAAATTAAAATAAATAGCTTAAAAATGTAAGCATAATTATACGAAACGAAGTGAAAAATATTATGAAACATGTATGAGGATGCAAAAATAGTAATTTGGATGATTAATTATCATAAATAATTTAAAGGGATAATTACTGAATTTTTCTGTAATTTAATGCAAGAAAATTAATTTAAAATGCTCTAAAATTATGGTAAATTATAGAAAGTGCTCGAGTAAATCTTTTAAATTAAATAATAATGAAAAATGAAATTTTGAAAGTATATATATTGTTTAAAAATATATGAGGGAAAAATTGGGTATCAACAACGGCCCCTCTTTACGTAGGAATGATGAAAAAGTTGTCAGGTAAAGAAAATGATGATCGATTTTGACTGAATGGTGTGATTTAAAAAATAGAGGCTGGACCCTGGTTCCTGTGTTGCCTACATATCCCTGGTGTTATGGGAATCAGGCTGTGTGTAGTTCTAGATCCAACAGTGAAATGAAACGATGAAGTTGTTATAGGAATGGTCGTATGCTTCGGAAAGGGTCCTTTTGGGTAGGACAGTATCAAATGAGTTTATACGAAATCATGAATGCAAATTTGAAGTGTTGCCGAACAAATATCTCAATGGTCCTAGAGCGAAAGGCGGGAATTGATGGTGGTTGGTTACGTTTGAAATAATTGCAGGATGTGAACGTTGAACGGAAATCAGAGCGAAGGTTGCTCCCGTTTGAAGAACGGTTACTTTTTGGATTACCTGAAGAACTTAAAACACGATGAATGCAAGTATATATGGATTATTGCGAGAATTTAAACATGATGCAAATCCCCTGTGGACCATGAAAGTTGTCTTTGAACGGTGAGGATGACCTCCTTAGACCATGACGTCCTGGGCCATGAATCATGTGATAAGGGATTCCCAGGCCATAAAATGGGTCCTCGGGCCATGATAATGGTTCCTCTGAACCATGACGACACTTAATAATCATGGGCATTTTTTAGATATCCTCAAGCCATGGAATGGTGTCTTCCGGCTATGAGGATGATGCCTTCAGACTATGACGCCTTTAGACAAGATGGCAATGTTTCAGCCCATGAGATTCAAAGACATGATTTTTGTCATGTGCGAAGATAAGACAAGACAAGGCTTAGTCTTGGGTAAGACGAGGGCAATACTTAGCTCGGGTTGAGTAGAGGATAGTGCCAGGTTTTAAATGGCATAATTCAAACACATATAGGTACGCAGAAGGAAAGAAAGAAAATTAACATTGCAAGGGTTAAAAGCACTACCTAGTAGCAAAATTATACAAGCAAATGAATAGTAAAGAGCTTAGTAGCAAGAACCCCAGGCCTCCGATGCTTCAGAGTTCTTAAGAGCCTCGAGAAGGGCTCCGAGCATTGCTTCCACCAGAGGAGGTCATTTAATGGCCTTGGCTTTCAGCCGGCCCCGAATTTAACAGTTTTAGAAAATATTCGAGTGTAACAGAGTGAGTGAGTGAGTGAGTGAAAGAGGAAAATAGTGAGAATAATAGTAGTCATTAGTTCCGTCTAAGGGGATTATGGGAGGGGTTTATATAGTAGTATAAATTGAACAAAAAAACAAGAATATAATCAATCAAATACAAAATAAGGAAAGAAGAGCATGCAGAATCTATTAGAATCAATTTAGGAGAAAATCAGGCAAACCCTAGTTTGACCGGAATCACAGACTGGCCGGAGATCTTGATAACTCGGGCCCGTGTAATCTAGCCAAAGACGTATATGGACGGAAAACCGTCCCAATATAGGTCAAATACCTCTTTATTTGGGGGACTGATCCTTGCCAAAATCGGAAAAGTACCAAGTAATACCATGTTTATGCAAGTAACAACGATAATCCCAAAAGGTAAGCAAATCAGTGTAAGAATCCATGAATGGATTAAATTAGGAAAAGAACTGGAGGTGGCAACTAGGGTTTGTGAAGAGAGGAGAAGGTTCGAGAGGATTTGGGAGTGGCAGACGGGTGAAATAAGGGTTAGGTTTTGGGTGAGGTTAATTTAAAAGGGAGGATGAATGAGGGTCATTGATCTTGAGAGGTCAATGGTCAGGATTAAATATTTGAACGGGGCGGGTCGTGGAGATGGGTACCGAAGGGGTTTTAGATTAATGGGTCGTTTGCTTTGGTTTGGGGCTATTGGGCTAAGGTACTGGGCCTTTTGGTCCGAAAATTGGCTTAAAAACTTGGGCCAGCTCTTAAGTACACTCAGTTTATTAAAAATAATTTTAAAAAATGGCTAATAAATAAATAAAAAAATATTTTTATGCACTAAAATAATTTAAAATAATTATTGAGCATTGTAAAAATATAAAATACTATTTTGACACAAATAGTATAAATAAGGAGCCTTTGTATTTGAATATAGGCTATTATTGCAAAATAAAATAAATAGCTTAAAAATGTAAACATAATTATATGAAATGAAGTGAAAAATATTATGAAACATGTATGATGATGCAAAAATAGTAATTTGGATGATTAAGTCATCAGGGATAAATACTGAATTTTTATGTAATTTAATGCAAAAAAATTAAATTTAAAAGCTCTAAAATTATGAAAAATTATAAAAAGTGCTCGTGTAAATCTTGTAAATTAAATAACAATGAAAAATGATATTTTTGAAAGTATATATATTTCTTAAAAATATATAAGGGCAAAATTGGGTGTCGACAGCATACTGAATAACCACAAACTTGTTAACTGAAAGTCTGTATAACTGGTAATTGAGGTAAACTGATAACCATAAAACATGATAATTGCTTTTGTATTTTCTGATTAGGTTATTTTCTAATATGTACTACTATCCATTGTATCCCATATTCAACATCCTTTCAAGTCCCATTTTTTTACTAACCTGCACTCCATAATTATACCCCAATGGGCAATCATCTTTTCAAGAACCATGGGTTTTTCTTGCTCAGCGCTTGGGCATTCAATACGTCTAGAATTCCATAAGAAGAGAAGGTTACCTATTACTCTAATCTTCATGGCACGATCTAGAGTAGAAAGAAATGAGACAGTCCTAAATGTCTTGGTAGTTAACTGTTTATATGAGTGGCTGGCACACACATATAAAGTAAACTCCACTGGACACGGCTTCATAGACTCCCTACGACTCTTGAACCTGGCTCTGATACCAAGCTTTGTCACGCATTGAACCATCGCCTGGGCGTAACACGGCACTCGATGCCTGACTAAATGTGACCGAGCGAACCAACTACTGGCTGAATCAACATGCGATATCATAACAAAGAATGCGAAGGATACACTAACATATGCTGATATACCGAAAGTTTGAATGATAATAAATGAAAGAGAGAAAACACTAATACAATTCTGAAACATATTTGTAGCCAACATGGCTTAACATAAAAAGTCTACGACTCTGTCTAAATGTTACTCTAGTCTATGAAGCCTCTAATGAAGTACTGAAAACACTGACTGTTGACGAGCTTGAAACACACACTTAAATATTCTCGCTAGTCGAATATAGTAGTTAAAAATATCATATCCACAGAGATTGGAGTTAAACAGTATTATCGTATTTGTACCTAGATTGCTATCCAAGATTGTCACGACCGAAAACCTATTAAAGTCATGATGGCGCCGGACACAACCGTCAGGCAAGCCAATCATTAATTAGTGAAATAATTTCCTGTTATAACATTTATGAAAAACATTTCCTTTCACTTTATTACATATTAACTAAATAAAATTTGTTAAGTAAAATAATGGTTTGAATATTCCATTTTAGCAAATATATCACAACACATCCCAGAACCCAGTGTCACAAGTACATGGGGAATTTCTAAGAATTTATACAATCAACACAAAGCTTGTCTGAAATACAAGTTGGACAAGGAATTTAAAATGAAAATAAATACAGTATGAGGGAGACTCTGTCAGCTGCGGATCACCTCCGGATGGTGCAGCTCGCCTAAGTCTCCAAACCAATCATGTCACTATGAAAGTACTTGTGCAATAAAATGCACAGCAAGTGTAGCATGAAAACAAAAAAAAACGTGTACTCAATAAGTCGCCCAGCTAACCTCAGAGAGGTAGTGACGAGAGGTCGAATTTGACATTCACTAAGGTCCAATAAATTACTTTAACAGAATATGATGAACATGGTAGGCATGTAAAGGTAGTAAAGAAACAAATATATAAGGCACTGAAGTCCAAGTAAATAGTGGGAGTAAATAAACAGTTACTACTTCCTCATTTTCCCCCAAATATCTTATCACTTCAAAATCCATGAAAACATTTAACAATTTAGAATGCGCATACGGGATAAGGACAATCGGCCTGAGCCGTCATAATAATCATCTATGTGCACTGCCGAGGATCGAACGGCTCGTACCATAAGTGCACCTTTCAATAAAATAATCATGTCTATGCACTGCCGAGGGTCAAATGGCCCGAGCCATAAGCACATCTTTCAATAAAATAATCATATCTATGCACTACCGAGGGTCGAACGGCCCAAACCATAAGTGCATCTTTCAATCCGCCGTGGCATACGACCCGCTCCCATGAGAGTGGGGAAAATAACACTCCGCTCGCAAAATGTAAATTGCGAAGCGGTCACATACAGTCATGCACAATCAACAGTCCACCCCGAATACATAGGGAAAACAAATACTCAAGTAAATGACAGATTTCTCTTTTATAAATCACAAAATAGTATTTAAATCCTTTCTCGAAATTCATTTGTGAAGTTTAATAATATTCAATCATATCACCTTATCAGGTATGCAATTATCCACGGAAGAAATAAATTCTCTTTCTAGCTGATTAAGAAAATGAACTCTAGTCTTCTTTAGATATTCAATTACGATTTTGATTATATTAACGGTCTACTATTATAGCAGAGCACATGCATGCTAGTGGGTCCTAGACTACCCGGACATAGCATAATAGTAGCTATGCACGGACTCCCGTCACCTCATGCGTACGTAGACCCCGCAGATAGTAGCACATACTAAATTAGTTCACCTAGGGGGATAATTCCCCCTCACAAAGTTAGAAAGGAGACTTACCTCGCTCCAAAGTCCCAAAACCGGCTTCCAAGCCCTTCCGACGACTCCCATGGATGCACAACGCCCCAAAACTACCAAATAATGGGCAAATCAATGAAAATTCATCCTAATACTCACAACCAATTCAAATTACATAGTTTCCCAACTCCGATCGGTGAATTGACCAAAATTCCCTCGGGCCCACGTGCCCGGAATCTAAAATTTCTCGACGATATATTCTACCCATAGCCTTGTTAACTCAAATATACGATTTACGCTAAATTCCAAGGTCAAGTCGTGGTTAAAATCCAAATAGAAATTCTAGGTTTCTTTAAGATTTTTCCCATATTTTCCTACAAGTCCTCATGTATAATCCCATGTAATAACCTTGTATTTAACTTAGAAACATGAAGGAATTACTTACCTATCATTGCATGAAGAAATCCTCTCTTTGAAGCCTCCCAAAATCGTCCAAACAAAAAGAAAATGGAAGGAAATGACCAACAATCTCAGTTTTAAAATATTCTGCTCAGGACATTTTTCACACCTGCGATCCAACTCTCGCACCTACGATTCGGCAGGTGCGACCAAACCTCCGCACCTGCGGCTTTCCTCAGCTCAAGCCAACTTCGCACCTGTGCCCCATAGCCCGCATTTGCGACTTCGCAGGTGCAGAAATATCATCGCACATGCCCTCCCAGCCAGACCACCACTTCTTCGCACCTGCGGCACCATAGCCGCACCTGCGGCACCATAGCCACACCTGCGGCCAAAGCCTCGCAGGTGCGGTCACACCAGATGACAGCAAATTCCAACGCATCTTCTAGCTTCAAATATTGAATCGCTAACCACCCGGAATCGACTTGAGGCCCCCGGGACCCCGTCCAGTTATACCAACATGTTCCAAAACATAATTCGGACTTGCTCGAGGCCTCAAATCACATCAAACAACATCAAACCATGAATCTCACCCAAATCCCAACTTTATGAACTTAGAAATTTCAAACTTCTACATCTGATGCCGAAACCCATCAAATCACGTTCGGTTGACCCCAAATTTTGCACACAAGTCATATTTGACATTACGGACCTGCTCCAACTTCCGAAATTGCATTCCGACCCCGATTTCGAAATTCTCACTTCCGGTCGGATTTCTCAAAAACCTTCAATTTTCTATCTTTAGCCAAATGACTTCAAAATGACCTAAGGACATCCGAATTCACTTCCGATCGCACTCCCAACTCCAGAATCACCATACAAAGCTCTTCCCAGACTCGAAATACCAAACGGACATCAATATCACTGAAATGCGCTTCAAGCCAAACTTAGGAAATTCCTTCAAAAATGCTGACTTCCACAATATATGTTTATAAGCTCTCGGGTTATCCAAAACCCAATCCAGACATACTCCCAAGTCCTAAATCTTCATACGAACCTGCAGGAACCTTCAAATCCTGATTCTGAGGTCGTTTACTCAAAATTCCAATCTTAGTCCATTCCTCCAACTTAAGGCTTCTGAAATGAGAATTTTCTTTCCAAATCAACTCTAAACTTCCTGAAATTCAATCCCGACCACACCTACGAGTCATAATACCTGAAATGGAGTTGCTCACGACTTTAAACCACTGAATGACGTGCTAGAGATCAAAATGACCGATCGGGTCATTACATTCTCCCCCACTTAAACAGACGTTCGCCCTCAAACATGCCAAGAACTGCTTTGGAGTTACCTAAAATCACTGTTTAACACCTCAAACACCTGTCCGTGCTACCACAACCCAGTTGAGTACATTAGCTTGATCAAATATGAAGATTTCGTCCTTTATCCATATAATAGGCTCAGAACCTAGTTCCAACACCTGAAATTTCTCTGCCAGGCCTAGTTCCAATATATAAACACCGTATCAACTACCACACGCTATACCAGAACATGAATGCATACCTTTGTTGAATTAGAACCATGCACCGCATAATTCACCACCTGACCACAACGACGCTCCCTGAACCTTAATAGCCAAAATTCTATGAATCTGATGCTCCCAAGGCACCTCATGACATATATATACATCATGTTATAATGTTAGAAATACTACCACAACGGAGGAGACGGGTAGAAATCCATAAGCAACTGCAGAGTTAACAAATTGAATATCTCATATTGACTAGAATCATCACCTCATTATGAACCAACCATTGGCAATTGTCCTTCAATGAATTTCACATAATCTTATCGCAATGATCCCTGATCCAATAATCTCGTCTCACCCAGTATGAACTGCTCAGACAAAAAATCACCCCAACATGACCAACAGTCTCACATGACTCCAGAACGCACCAATAGGCCATAACTCGAACATGATACCTAAAGAAATGACTCAGGAAAAGATCACCCTACTCACGCAACTTATTGTGAACTCTTCTCAGACTATAGAAGGTAAAACACAAGAAAATAAATATAGGAATCTTACTCATCATCATACTTTTGCGGCGTGCAACCCGATCAAAATAACATACCCGTGGCGGTGTGCCACCCGATCCCAATAACATACCCGTGGCGGCGTGCCACCCGATCCCATCATAAAATTCACATAAGGAAATATACACGGAGCTGAATTGCTCACTATTACAAATTACTTAATATCGATCATAAGCACGCTAAGTGCATAATGCCATCATGGGGAGACTGATAAAGCCACATGCTACAAAACTTAAGCACAACTGAGGTGCGATATATATACTCTGAACCTCAAGAGCTCTTCTGCTCGCATAACATCATCACTACACAGAAACTCAATACATAGGGATCTATTAAGTCGTTTCCCGACTCACACGGCACACTCATAACATTACATGAATCTGACGAAGACGGAACAACACCTGATATCTCAACACCCCTCCTTGAGAAGCGCTATACTGAAATGAACATATCTACCTCACATGCAGACCATAATCATATTTAAATCGATCCACAAACATCTAGTCTACCTTGCTCGCACCAAACTAAGATAATAGCTTTACCTGGGTCCAAATTAACCCACTTTCTCTCATAATACGCGAGAACAACCATCATAGCCGGGACAAACACCCCACAATCCACAACCAAATGAATTGAACGCCTTCCAGGCATAAATTCTCAAATAAGCAATATTTCACTTCTTTAAACTTAGTCCAAATCTTCAATCCATTAAGTGACTACATGTCACACTTATACAATCTCCTCGTGGTTACGCTCCCACGACCTTCCACACCAGGTAACAACTCTGCACATCCGCATCACCGACCACACTAATACTGCACAACACATCAAGAACCCACGGCCAGGGTACAAAGCCTCTTTCACCGAATATCGATTTCAGGTGAAACTGAAGTAACACCAGCTAACTCTGGACTCTCAAATCACTTTTTATTGCTCATACGAGCTCATTACATCCTCGCTAACACCGAACCGCAAACTCGATTCTTACTCCCAGTTACACACTGCCCACCGTACCTCACGTGCCAATATGAGATAGCGCGAGAATTTCATCACAACTTCTGATACACCTTATAGGGTGGGAACTTCCTCACATAGAACTCTTTTACTTAACTCAATTCAAGAGAACCATCACAATACTCGAGTGAATTCTCACAATCATCCAACGTGCAAATCCTTAAGTAGCGGTCTATACCACCATAACCCTTCCGGGATCCGCCTACACCTGACAGGTCATAATACTCGAATGCTTCCAAATAAAAATCCATTTCGACGGCTGACATGCCTCGCATACGCCGGCACAAACCACATGCATAACTTAACCACATCGAAGGAACTGATCACTTCCGTAAATGTGCCATTTCAACCATGGCTAACCAATCTATCTTTTTTTAATCATCTTCAATTGCCTCAGGAATAATAGTAACTTCCTCCGACTCGTAGCGAACTCAACCCTCACTCATCTCGAGTGACCTTGATTTAAGATCCCTCGCAGAAACTTACCAACCATGCCACCTCTAACCTATTCACAAGAGATACCCCACCTGTGGAAATCACCCGCGAACACCTTCCAACGACGCTGAGATGCATGCTCTCTGCGACATAATACCCCATCCTACGCTCTGCTTAATTCACCAACTTTACTAGTCCGTCCGCTCCTCATGGACATTCATTAACTGCGCGTCAATATCTTCAAATTCCAAGCTATGCTGCCGCTCCCCCACTTTGCGACTGCTTGACTTCCGCTTCTTACACCTGGCCTCCTAGAAATGGAACCACCGCCTAGCCTCAATTCAATATCATTCTCTGCCAACCGTATTCTTCAATACTCTTTCACCATACTCTGGGCCCATGCACCCGAAGAAACCATGGCACTGACGAACTTAACATATTCCATTCGATCAAGGACGACGATAACACGTCACAGGTGAATACTTCCCTTTACTTGAAACACCAAGTCTTACTACTTTAACAATCCCAAAACCTGGCCATCTATGGATCAATTTCCTTCCGTATGCCAGAATCTAAATACTAAAATCTCGAAATCACGCTGTGAGAAGACCTCCCTTCAAGCCATTCATCACCCCAACCTATGGGCAAGCATTCTATCATCATATCAACATTGCGTGATAACTAATCGTAACCATCATCACCACCTAAGAATAGCCTCAAAGTTCTCAGAAGCACAACAACCGAGCTGAAACAACATAATATTCTTCTGCAGGGCAACAACAACAGCCTCATCCAACTACTCAGGGGAAACACCCCGCACCATATCTGTAGCACCATATCAATTTCTCAAATTCCTTATTCATAGCAAGCGCTATGTGACGCGTATGATTGAGTAGGAATAAACATAGGCGTAATCCTAAAAAGGAATCGAATCGCACAAAGAGGAATCAAGAAGGGAACTACTCCTAACAACCCTGTAGACTCTCGAAGATAAGTACATACGTATCAGTGCCGATCCGCAAGACTCTACTAGACTTGCTCATGACTCGTGAGACCTAAGGGAACCTAGCACTCTGATACCATGTTGTAACGACACAAAACCTATTAAGGTCTTGATGGCGCCGGACACCACCGTCAGGCAAGCCAATCATTAATTAATTGAAATAATTCCTGTTTTAACATTTATGAAAAGCATTTCCTTTCACTTTATTACATATTAACTAAATAAAATCTATTAAGTAAAACAATGGTTTGAATATTCCATTTTAGCAAATATATCCCAACGCATCCCAGAACCTGGTATCACAAGTACATGAGAAATTTCTAAGAATTTATACAATCATCACAAAGCTTGTCCGAAATACAAGTTGGACAAGGAATTTAAAATGAAAATAAATACAGTATGAAGGAGACTCTGTCAGCTGCAGATCGCCTCCGGATGGTGCAGCTCGCCTAAGTCTCCAAACCAGCCATGTCACTATGAAAGTACTTGTGCAATAAAAATGCACAGCAAATATAGCATGAGTACAAAAACAATGTGTACTCAGTAAGTCGCCCGCCTAACCTCAGAGAGGTAGTGACGAGAGATCGAATTTGACACTCACTACGGTCAACCAAATTACTTTTCCCAGGCCATTTTTCGCACATGCGATCCAACTCTCGCACCTGTAATTCGGCAGGTGCGACCAAACCTCCGCACCTACGGCTTTCCTCAGCTCAAGCCAACTTCGCACCTACGCCTCATAGCCCGCATCTACGACTTCGCAGGTGCGGAAATATTATCACACATGCGCTCCCAGCCTGACCACCACTTCTTCGCATCTACGGCGCCATAGCCTCACCTGCGGCCAAAGCCTCGCACGTGCGGTCACACCAGATGACAGCAAATTCCAGCTCATCTTCTAGCTTCAAATATTGATCCGTTAACCACCCAGAATCCACCCGAGGCCCCTGGAACCCTGTACAGTTATACCAACATGTTCCAAAACATAATGCGGACTTGCTCGAGGCCTCAAATCACATCAAACAACATCGAAACCACAAATCGCACCCAAATCCCAACCTTATGAACTTAGAAATTTCCAACTTCTACATCTGATGCCGAAACCCATCAAATCATGTTCGATTGACCCCAAATTTTGCACACAAGTCATATTTGACTTTTCGGACCTACTCCAACTTCCGGAATCACATTCCGACCCCGATATATAAATTCCCACTACCGGTCGTATTTTTCCAAAACCTTCGCATTTCTATCTTTAGCCAAATGACTTCAGAATGACTTACGGACATCCAGATTCACTTCTGATCGCGCTCCCAACTCCAGAATCACCATACGAAGCTATTCCCAGACTCGGAATCCCAAACGGACATCAATATAACTGAAATGCACTTCAAGCCAAACTTAGGAAATTCCTTCAAAAATGCTGACGTCCACAATATACGCCGAAACGCTCCCGAATTATCCAAAACCCGATCCGGACATATGCCCAAGTTCGAAATCATCATACGAACTTGCAGGAACCTTCAAATTCTGATTCTGAGGTCGTTTACTCAAAATTCCAATCTTAGTCCATTCCTCTAACTTAAGGGTTCTGAAATGAGAATTTTCTTTCCAAATCAACTCTAAACTTCCCGAAATTCAATCCCGACCAAACCTACAAGTCATAATACCTGAAATGGAGCTGCTCATGATTTCAAACCGCTGAACGACACGCTAGAGTTCAAAACGACCGGTCGGGTCGTTACAAAGATGATCAATAATTGAGGTTTATATGATTAAAACTTAAATTAACTAAGATTCTAAACAATTGACTAGTGACAAATAATTCAAGTAGTAAGCAAAGGAAGATATCAATGGGGAGAAGATAGAGTTGATCGGATAGGTGCAACATGCATTTGGGATTTAACTCTAGATAATTCACTTCTAATGTTCAAGTGAGTCTCTCAAATTCACTTGGCTACTAGTTCAATTATTCAGTAAAAACTCCTCTCTCGATTAAGTCTCAACCTCATAATATGAACCAATTTTAACTGCGTGAAGATATGTAAGAATTCGTAGTGGATTGATCTTTAGGAGAACCTCTTTTGATTATCCTCCTAACATAGTTTAGTCAACAATTCAACTAGCCTCTTTCGATTACTAAGAAAAATTAATGACTTCATCCAACTAAATATAAAGCAAAAATATCACAAGTTGTGCTTCTCTCAATTACATTAACAAGTGAATAAAGATGCAACAGTTAAAATATCCAAAACGATTCAATACATAAAACTAGAGTTAACTATCCACAAACAAATATCAATAAATAAATACATCAAACCCTAAAGAGAACTACTCCATAGACATGGAGTAATTCATCACATAATTACAGTTTCTTTCTAAAATCCCAACCAATTTCAACATTTCATAAAGTATACAGAATTTCTGAATTCATTAGGCAAAATAAAAAGCTAAATAGTTTAAACTATCCCCAAAATACGGAGTCAACAGGTCATGAGCATCTAAGAAATATACCAACAAGTCTATTATTATATTACAAAATCTCCGAACGAATAGCTAGATACAACAAAAAAAGGGAAAAACAGAGATGTTGCGGATGCTGAACAGCTACCTCTATATCCTGAACTCCGGCTCCGCACAGAATACATGACTAACGCTCGGTATCTGTACCTAAATCTGCACACAGGGGTGCAGGGAGTAATGTAAGTACGCCAACTCAGTAGTAATGAGAATAAATCAAGTCTAAGCGACAAGGAACACATAAAAATCAATATTATCAGTTCACAATAGGCACATCCTTTTATTCCAACAATATATACATAGATATATGAAATCGTCATGCCTTAAAACCAACTTCAGAAAAATCCTTTGAAAAATGTGTTTTTCCAAAAAATTCAGATATAAAAATGACCGAAAGATTTAGTGTAAAAATGAAATAAATCATAAGTAGCCCCTCGGGCAGAAACATGAATCATAAATCACCCCTCGGGAAGAACATCACTCAGCACCTCACAGCAACTCAGTATCAGCCCCTCGGGCAGAAACATGAATCATAAATCGCCCCGCGGGCAGAACATCACTCAACACCTCACAGCCACTTAGTATCAGCCTCTCGGGAAACCTCATTGTCACTCATTCCTCCCAATCACTCATCACTCGGCACTCAGTAGGCACCTGCGCTCACTGGGGGTGTGTACAGACTCAATGAAACGGGGTACTCGACCCAAAACATCATTTTTTATATCTCAAAATAGTTTAAATAAGGCTGAGTTTCAAAAACAGTTAAGCACAATATGACTGGGTGTAAATCATGAATCAAAAGTGAGGAAATAGCAGTAAACCCCCCCCCCCCCAAGGGGTCTAAACAAGTCAGTACGAGGTCCCAGACATGGCTTATAGCCCAAATATAGCAATAGTCTTTAAAACACAATTCAGCATATGACTTAGAGTAAAATACGCAACTCAATAGTTGTTGCGAAGAGGACCAAGTCCAATCCAAAAATCAGTGCGTGCCACATACTCATCATCCGACATGTGCGCCATTCTAAAAATAGTGAGAAATATGAAGTCCGGGGTTTCATACTCTCAGAACAAGATTTATAACCAATACTTACCTCTACCGGGCCACAATACTAGTCCGCGATGCTATTGCCCCTCAAATTGGCTCCCGATTGCTCAGAATCTAACAAAAACTAGATTAACATCATCAATATACGCTAAAGGAACACAACCCAATCGAAAACTATCAATTTATACAAAATTCTCGAAATTCGGCCAAACCTGAGCCCTGGGCACACCTCTCAGAATTCAACAAAATTTACATCACTAGAAATCTCGTCCTCCCACGATTCTACACATACCAAGAACACCACAATCGGACCACAATTGCCTACTCAAATCGCCAAAACAGCTTTTTAAACCTCCTCCCATTTTTTTCAAACCTTTTTTCCACTTTAATTCTTCAAATTACAAGCCTAATCCGTACAAAATAGCATAGAAACGAGTTTTATAATCCGGGAACTTACCGCCACTGAAGACCCTCGAATTCTTTCTTCAATTTGCTCTCAAACAAGCTCCACCCTCATGCAACAATGAAAGAATGACCAAAATATTGGTGGAGGCACCATTTTCTGTTGTTCTGCCCAGTTAATCCGCACCTGCGGACCCGCACATGCGGTCCCAGGTGCGCACCAGCGAAAACTCACTAAAAGTCCAATTCTCGCACCTACGGTCCCTTTTTCGCACCTGCGGATTCGCAGGTGCGGCCAATCCTTCGCACCTGCGGACTCCTCCTGCCTAGCCTCTTTTCTCACCTGCACATGGACCTTCGCACCTGCGGCTGCCCATACGCAAGTGCGGCCACACCAGTAGCTTAACACCAGCAGCTATTTGCTGCAAATTTCCTAAGTTCAAACCTCCGCCAACCATCCGAATCAATCCCGAGCCCCTCGGGGCCCTAACTAAACATACCAACACACCCCATAGCATCATTCAAACTTAGTCGAGCCTTCGAAACACCAAAAACAACACGAAAACACCAAAATTAAATCAAATTCACACCTATGAACTTTGAAACTTCTAAATTTCACCAATGATGCCGAAACCAAGCAAAATATATCCGATTGAACTGAAAATTTGCAAACATATCCACAATGACACTATGAACCTGCTCCAACTGTCGGAATTCCATTCCGACCCCGATAGCCTACACTGCCGACCGGAAATCGCCAAAAACTAACTTTCGCCAATTCAAGCCTAATTCTACACCGGACATAAAAACTTCGTTCCGAACAAACTCCTAAGTCCCAAATCACCTAACGAAGCTATCCGAGCCATAAAATCTACATTCCGAGTTCATTTACCAATAAGTCAACTCCCAATTGACTTTTTCAACTATTAAGCTAATTTAAGAGACTAAGTGTCTCAATTCTCACCACGACCACTCTGAACCCGAACCAACCGACCCAACCCAACATAAATAGTCTAAGCAACATATAATAAAGCAGAAATGGGGAAAAAGGGGTTAATCTCACGGAACGACCGGCTGGGTTATTACAATTTGAAAAAAACATAAAGCATGAAAGTTGTATCCCTTTGAATTAGCTTTCCAAAAATATATTTTTGAGCCCAAACGGAGCTTCGAGTGAGAAGTTATGTGTATTTTACTGGACACTGTGCAGTATTCCTACTCGATTCTTAGTTCGTTCTAAACTATCATTCGTTGATTCCCGAACACGATACCGGCTTAATTCCTTAGGCTTATACTCATGCTTCAAAGCTCTAAATCACTTGGATTCATTTCATAAAATCTACATAGCTCGAAATCACTCCTACAAGGCATAACACACACAATTAGTGCAAAACACTAGCGATTAAAGCTCAAACTCAACTAAAGTGTAGTAAATTGGAATGTAATAATCAACTAAAACATGAGATTATAGCCTACCATCAACACCCCACACTTAAATCATTGCTCTTCCTCGAGAAATCAAACCACACTTTATATAGACACAACCTTACTAAGCAACTCTCCTAACTCATTACACCAAGAATATTTAAAATAGACTAAGCACAATAGTGTAACATCTTCACCTCAAGAATTGACTCACAAGTACCATGCATTATTCCCAACTCACTCACTTACTCTAACACAAATATCAATGACATTACATTTTCTTCATGAATCATGTGCCCTCACACAACAAAAGAGAGTAATTCCACACACAATAAAAATTAAGAACAATCAAGAACTCAAGATAGAGAGAATTCACTCACTCTCAGAAACAACATTTATATGCCACAAAATATGAACCATAGGTTTTCCCCTAGTGTACTACTATACTAATTGAGCTCATTCAGTCAAAGATCAAGTAGGACTTTTAACTGGTTGTAATGTAGGCTGCGGGACAGGTAGGATACATTTAGATATAAGAGTGACTACACCTCTCTAAGAACTTTATTACATATACTTTTACATTCAAAACCCCACACTTATGTCAAACCATACTCTACCTTGACATCAACATGCATTAACTCCCCAAATTATTTAAGCACCATTACATCAAAAGTTACCACTTATCAATGAATCTCGTTCACAACAATACAACTATTTTTTTCTTTTCTTGTTCAATTCAAGTGACTCTTACTTTTTCAAAAGAGTACACATTTCTTCTTATTTCATTAGTTCCACTCAAAATCCAAACCAACCACCCAACACTTCAACTTTTACAAAGTTCATAAAAATTTTAAGTGCTCATGAGAGGTACAAGGTTCAAATAGATGGTGAATTCAAACAAATGGGTAACGCTTGTAATATGGTTACCAAAGAAATAGGATTATAGGCTCAAATGGGTTAACTAAGATACATAACAATTAGATGGGTACAACACATATATCTGGCTCAACAAATAAAAGCCTATATCATTTCCAAAACTGACTAAACTACTATTTCGCTTTGCAAACACACGGGGCATGTTCTAGACATCAAATACAATTCATAGAATAACACAAACCTCATACACATGGCACATAACTCAATCAGGATCGGACTATCAAGACACTCTAGTCAAAGCAGTTAAGAAAAGTTAAGATCATACAACTTAAGATACATATAAAAGAGTCGAAAACTGAGCCTAAGCGTCACAACTAAAGTAATTAATAGATATTGTTTCCCGCTCAAACCATAGCATAAGGTTTCCTACTCCTAAAAAAATAAAAACTAACTGCACCCGGTTCAAATAAAACCCTTGGAAAAGAACCGCGGCACAAAGAAAAACCAAGGGGGAATGAAAACACTATCTAACAAAAGAAAATATTTTTGGTATATTTCTTTCGACTTAAATCCCTCAAGAAACTCGTCGAATTGAAATCCATCATCCGTAAAAATCGAAAATTTTAAATTTTTTATGTTTTTTCAATTTTTTTGTCTATCTCTACTACTATAACTAACAAAAACTAACATACATACAGCATATAAATATATCCCCACCCCACACTTTAAGTTGTGGCATGTCCCCATGACACACAATTAAAAAGTATAAGGTAAAGGAAACTTTCCTGAATTTTCTTCTTTTCTGACAACTTATGAACTCCACCCCCAATTCTCAATTCATTCCTCGTTTTTGCTCCTTGGGATTCTTTATGGAGCTCCTTAAGCCCAATTCTGTTGAGGATACCGGCAAGACCCGCTCTTTTCTTTCTTGTCCTCATCTGGAGCAGTAAATTGCTCGTTCATGATCATCCTCAACTTGTTCCTGCATTCTTACACAGGATCAATCCATGTATATTCCTATAAATCCTCAAAAATAAAATCTACATGATCAAAGTAAGAATAAGAAAACAAAGAAGAAGAGTCAAGTGAATATTCCTCTGGTATGTCCAAGACCATTTGTTTCTCATTCTCTTCTATTACATGTTGCAAAGGTGGAAAGGTGGATGGGGGTTTGAACTCTTCTTCTGTTGCTTCACACTCAACCACAACCTTATTTTCGATTATCTCATTTGGATTAGAGTCCTCTTGAACAGAGAAAAGCTCTCTATGCGGATGCTCATCCTCTTAGGTAGGCTCATTCTCACATGGTATCTCCTCCATATATTTACCATCACAACGCAATGAGCTTTCTGAAAGTGTACTTATTATTTGACTCAATTGTGTTGTTAGGTTGTTAATGGCTTCATCATCTTGTTTAAATCTCTCTGCCGGCTTATTAACGAACTTATACACAAGCTCTTCCAAACTATCATTATCCCCTTGAGGTGGTTGTCTCACTTCACTTTCATCCCAGTTATAATAAGGGTATTCATCCCAACCAGAGCCAAGATTGTGCCCATATGAATCCCCATACATATATGGACTAGAAACAGAATGAGACTGTTTAAAATATGAACCATAGGAAGAATACATACCTGCTTTACAGTCAACCCATAGATGATTTCTACCAGATTTAAAACACATAGCAGACTGCTGATAATATTCAGCTGCTAACTCTTCAACCATTTTCTTAGGCTGGATGTACTCCATCTTCACATCATTTAGAGTTCAATATCTACAGTATCTTCTCTAAATTTTTAGGTACTACAAAACAAATCTTGAAAAGAAGTTAACTAATAAAGAAAATAAAATAGAAAAAAACACACAAAAAAACTGTTTCAAAGAGAAAAAAAAAAGAAAAAATAATTCCTGAATTAGCACTACAAACTATTTCAAACACTATTGATTGCCAATCCCAGGCAACGTCGCCAAAATTTGACGAGCTTGAAACACACACTTAAATATGCTCACTAGTCGAATATAGTATTTAAAATATCGTATCCACACGGTTTGGAGTTAAACAGTATTATCGTTGTTTGTAGCTACATTGATATCCAAGATGATCAACATTGAGGTTTATATGATTAAAACTTAAATTAACTTAGATCTAAAATATTGACTAGTGACAAACAACGCAAGTAGTAAGCAAAGGAAGATATCAATGGGGAGAAGATAAGGTTGATAGGATAGGTGCAACATACATGTTTGGGATTTAACTCTAGATAATTCACTTCTAATGTTCAAGTGACTCTCTCGAATTCACTTGGTTATTAGTTCAATTATTTAGTAGAAACTCATCTCTCGATTAAGTCCCAACCTCACAATATGAACCAATTTTAAGTGCGTGAAGATATGCAAGAATTCGTAGTGGATTGATCTTTAGGAGAACCTATTTCAATTATCCTCCTAACATAGTTTAGTCAACAATTCAACTAGCCTCTTTCGATTACTAGGAAGAATTAATGATTTCAACCAACTAAATATAAAGCAACAATATCACAAGTTATGCCTCTCTCGATTACATTAACAAGTGAATACATATGCAACAGTTAAAACATCCAAAATGATTCAATACATAAAACTAGAGTTAATTATCCACAAACAAAAATCAATACACCAAATCCATTAACCCCTAAAGAGAACTACTCCATAGACATAGAGTAATTCATCACAATTAAGTGTATAGTGAAGAAAAACATAAAATAATCCTAACCTTGTCTTGAGTTAGGATTGAATGATGGATTCCTTGTGCTCTTCCTTATCATACTTCTCCTTAGCCTCCTTAGGTCTAAATTATGTCGAAAGTCCCAAAAATACCGTTCTTCCATGTATAAATACCAAGTAGGGTCGGGCCCAAACACATACACCTTCTCCTACGCGAAAAAAGACACTTTTACCAGACAGGAAGTGCGCGGCCACACACCTGGAAGTGTGCCTGCGCACTTGACCGCGCACGTTTCACACTGTTCTACCCCATATGAGCGGTCAGTGCGCGGCCGCGCACTTTCTATTTTCGCACTTTTCACCCTGTTCTGTTGGGAATTTGAAAAAATGTAAAGTATAAAAGTTGTATCCTTTGAATTAGCTTTCCAAAAATATATTGTGGAGCCCAAACGGAGTTCCGAACGAAATGTTATGTGTATTTTATTGGACACTGCGCAGTATGCCTGCTCGATTCTTTGTCCATTCTAAACTATCATCCTCTTATCCCTAAACAAAATACCGACTTAATTCTTTGGATTTTACTCAGACTTCAAAGCTCCAAATCACTTGAATTTATTCCATAACATCGACATAGCTCGGAATCACTCCTACAAGGCATAACACACACAATTAGTGCAAAACACTAGCGATTAAAGCTCAAACTCAACTAAAGTGCTATAAATTGGAGTGTAATAATCGACTAAAACATGAGATTATAGCTTACCATCAACTGTCTAAAGAATACTGAAGATTATAAGGTACTGATAATGGCCCGAAAGAACTGGGAATCACCAAATAGCTGGTACGAGAATCCAAACGCTCTATATCGTCAACCTGTAAATCATTACCTGCATCGTGAGATGTAGGCCCCAGGAAAAAGGGACGTCAGTACATTTGAATTGCATTTGTATGTAAAGCAACTGAAAGAAAGAACTATAAATGTTGAAACTGATACTAGGCTGATAACTGAGAATTGACAATTAATAACTGAAATGATAACTATTAAAACTGAAACTGAAATGATCGTTGATAACTAATAACTGATAACTGAACTGAACAAAGTAAGTAAGATATGAATACTCTCTCTTCTTTCTTATATGAATAAACTACGGCCTCGGGCCCAATATATATATGTGCACAAGCTATGGCCTCAGGCCAAGTATACGTATATATAACTATGGCCTCAGACCCAAAAATGCATAAAGCATCAACGACGGCGTCAGGCCCAAACATGCATAAATCATAAACTACGGCCTCAGGCCTAAATATGCATAAAGCATATAAACTAAGGCCTTAGGCCCAAATATTCATAAAGCATATAAACTATGGCCTTAAGCCCAAATATAGGTGTTTAACATTCAAGGATTTAAATTCTGGAACTGAAAATCATACTGCAATATGTGATGCTGAAATACTAAATCATATTGAGTTACATGATACTGGAATACTGAACAAGACTAGATTGAGACATAAATCTGATTATGTAAACTGAAACTTCAATTTGTTTATGACATGCTGAGTAATCTTGACTGAGACTCATGTGCATCAAACCCAAGTCTATATTGATTACGCACTGAGCTCACAACATTCAAAATGAAAATCATGAATGAGTTATGGAGCTAGATAATAGAAGTTCTGCAACTATTCAAGGAACTAGGCTTAAATACTTCTGAGGTAATTAGTAACGTCGTAAAAATAAACGTAGTGTAGGGAGAATCATTAACATTCCCAAACATAGAGAGTTACCCTCACATACCTTAACTTCCTGCTCTTGAGCGTAATAAAACATGCCAACCCTTTCAACTTTAATCTACACCAATACAAGTCAAAGGGATTCCATATTAGCAATAATACTCATGTCTTGACCACTTAGGCCTTTTATCAAACACTTGGTAGGCATAAGGATTCATAGTCCTTATTAATGGTGTTTCTACCCCAACAACCAATTCTTTTGCTCCTAGATAATACTAAAATCTCAAATTGTTATAATCAATACCATTCTTGATCACCCATAAGATAAAAAAAACACCCTTAACCAATAATCAACAATCAACAATCCAAACATATAATCGTTCATGCTTTTCAGTCAAACCCATCAACTCATATCTCATGAACTTAGAGTCTATAATCATTAATCCAATGCTATAATCAATTAGAGGGTGAAGATATTACTTTTTTGACGTTCAATCCTCTTGAAATCGAGTTTTAGGGTTTTTTCTCTCAACAATGATGCCCCAATCGAATATCTAATGATTTGGAGGGTTTACCCATGTTAATAAGGTGATGTGAAATTGAAACCAACTTAGAATCATCATTAGAACTTACCTTGGATGGTGGAGGGACCTTTGAGGAGTTAGGTTCTTGAAATCTTCCCTTTCTAGAGCAAGTTTTTGCATTTCGGGGTGGTGGGGGAGGGGGAGAGGGGAAGTAGGGCTTTAAAAATGACCCCACTGAAGGCCTAACCGTGCATATGAACGCGCAGAATGGAAGTAGCACTACCATAAGTGCACGACCGCGCATGTGACCACTTAGGCATGCACCCGGGCGCGCATATTGCGCACTGCTCTGTAAAACACACATAACTTTTTGTACAGAGTTAGTTCGGGCTCCACAATATATAGATGTAAAGCTCAATGTTATACAACTTTCATCTTTTGAGTTTTCCCAAGTTTCATACACATTTGCACTAAATTCTGCTGGAAGACGGACCTTTTGTAAACTTGGTCGATTTTGTCGAATCTTATGCACCTCACTCTCCATCTTGTATCTAAAACAAATCTTTCCACCCATACTCATCATACTACTTATTTAACACATCCATACCTAAGCCAAATTTACGGGGTGTTACACTAAGAGCCCTAAAAGGTCAACTTTCCATAAATAAGCCCGAGCATGTACTCTTTACCTCGCGTACACGGACTTCACACGACATTATTAGCACCAAAGACTCAAATCCTAAAGGGTAGTTATCCCACACAAAGTTAGGCAAGATACTTACCTCAAAGAAGCAAGACTGATACGCTAAAATGTCCTTCTCAAGAGAAACAACCTTCGGACGGCTCAAATTTAGCCAAAATAACTTTAATCCATAAATAAAACTCATAGAATAATTTCGGATAATAAAGCTTCAATCTTTAATTAAAACTAAAAAGTCAACCCCCGGACCCGCACCTCATAACCCGATAAAATTTACAAAATTCAAACACTCATTCCGATATGAGTTCAACCATACCAAAATTATCAATTTCCAACATCAATTCGACCTTTAAATCATCATTTTACATTTTGAAAGGTTTTACAAATTTTCCCAAATTTCTAACTTAGTTCACTAATTAAA
This sequence comes from Nicotiana paniculata, assembly GCA_005239505.1. Lineage (NCBI taxonomy): Eukaryota > Viridiplantae > Streptophyta > Magnoliopsida > Solanales > Solanaceae > Nicotiana > Nicotiana paniculata. The sequence continues at coordinate 61,829 of ML313615.1, forward strand.
TGATGAAAATAGTAATGGATTCATAAGATATAACAAGATTCGGGTAGAGAACACTTTCCCCAATGAGTTGCTTGAAAAACTCACGAATAATCTCCCAAAACCGAGGTCTACAACTCAAAATATGTTAAAAATATCAAACCATCGTCATATAAGTGTCTGCCCAGCGCCCTTCGCATTTGAAAGCAGAAAAGCCGCACTTGCGGTAGCAAACGTTCGCATCTGCGAACTCAAGTTACCATGCCTAGGTCCGCATCTACGGAAAATATAGTCGCATCGGCGACACTGCAGAAGCGCCAAAAAGAGCGCAGAAGCAAACCCCACTTCGCACATGCGATCACTGGACAGCAAAAGCGGCCTTCGCACCTGCATGCCAAACTCCGCAAAAGCGAGCGAGCTCCCAAGACACTATGATCGCAGAAAAGATAGCTCCCAAGACACTATGATCGCAGAAGAGACCAGGCTCATGTAGTAGCAGAGCCGCACCTGCACTCCAAAATGCCGCAGGTGCGAAGCACCAGAACCAGACCTGATCGCAAGCATGAAAATCATCCGAAAGACACTCGGGGCCCCCAGGGCCCCGACCAAGCATACCAACAAGTTTCATAACATAACACGGTCCTCACTCGAGGTCTCAAATCACATCAAACAACGTCGAAACTACAAATTCCACCACGAATCGAACTTACGAACTTTCAAACACTACTAGAAATCCAGCAAAAAGCAACCAAACATTTGCGACCAAAATTGGTCTATCAAAAAAAACGACCAACGTTGGTCGCTAAATTAGATAAAATAATTTTAAAAAATTATAAATAACTTAGCGACCACAGTTGGTCGCTATTTGATCGATAATGTGGTCAAAATGTTGACTGGACTAGTCAGACTTGCTTGGTCAAAAAAATAGTAAAATTAGCGACCACCTTTGGTCGCCAAAGTGGGACCCAGTTATAAAATTTTTAATAATTATATTTTAAATAATTATAAATTTTAAATAAATAACATTTCATATTAGCGACCTAAGTTGGTCGCTTATTGTACTGGAAGAAAATAAAGACCAACTTTGGTCGCTAATCTGGGACCA
>MDKI01028367.1:0-24859 GCA_005239505.1 Nicotiana paniculata
AGTACATAAAATGCGAGGTAAATAATGCTTAAAATCACGAATTCTAGCCACACATCAATGATTGACTCTAGAACTCCGAACCGACAAACAATACGGCCGCGGACAAAGTCGGCCACAACTTTCTTGGTAACTGCTTTGTAGGAGGCTGCTTCGACCCATTTAGTGAAGTATTCAATGGAAACCAAAATTAACATGTGGCCATTGGAAGAGGCATGCTCAATTGGTCCAATAACGTCCATACCCCAAGCGGCGAACAACCATGGTGAGCTTGTTGCATTGAGCTCACTTGGAGGCACTTTTATCATATCCCCATGTATCTGGCAGCGGTGGCACTTCCGAACACACTGCATGCAGTCCGTTTCCATAGTCATCCAAAAGTAACCAGCTCGGAGTGTTTTCTTAGCTATGACAAAACCGTTCATATGTGGGCGACAGGTCCCTGCATGAATTTCTTCCAGCAACTTTGATGCTTCCTTCGCGTCAACACACCTTAATAACCCTAAATCAGGATTACTCCTATACAGGATTCCTCCGCAGTGAAAGAAATCTTTGGACAATCTCCGAAGTGTGCGTTTCTGAGTGGAATTTGCAAGCTCGGGGTATTCTCCTTTTGCCAAGTATTTATCGATATCATGAAACCAAGGATTTCCGTCTGCTTCTTCTTCGATATGGGCACAGTAAGATGGCTGATTATGGATCTTTATGGGAATAGGGTCAATGAAATTCTTGTCCGGATGCTGGATCATTGAGGACAAAGTAGCTAATGCGTCGGCGAACTAATTCTGGATTTTGGGGACGTGCCGGAACTCTATCTTTGTGAACCTCTTTCTTAACCCTGTACATGGTGCAGATACGGCAGTATCTTGGCATTCTTTGTTTCCCATTCTCCTTGTACCTGATGTACAAATAAGTCTGAATCACCAATCACTAACAGCTCTTGGACGTTCATGTCAATGGCCATACTGAGCCCCAAGATGCAGGCTTCATATTCGGTCATGTTGTTGGTGCAAGGGAACCTGAGTTTAGGGGATATCGGATAATGCTGACCGGTCTCTAATACTAGGACTTCTCCAATATCGACTCCCTTGAAGTTTGCTTCTCCATCAAAGAACATCCTTCAACCATCATAGGACTCTGCAATATCTTCTCCTATGAATGGCACCTCTTCATCGGGAAAATATGTTTTCAGAGGTTCGTATCTTCCGTCTACGGGATTCTCGGCAAGATGGTCTGCCAGAGCTTGTCCTTTAACTGCCTTCTGAGTCATGTAGACAATGTCAAATTCACTCAACAGGATTTTCCATTTGGCTAGCTTGCCAGTGGGCATGGGCTTATGAAAGATGTACTTTAATGGATCCATCCTTGATATGAGATATGTTGTGTAGGCATGGAAGTATTGCCTCAGCTTTTGAGAGACCCAAGTTAGAGCACAACAGGTATGCTCTAATAGAGAATACCGGGCCTCATATGGAGTGAACTTCTTGCTGAGGTAATAAATAGCTTGTTCCTTCCTTCCTGTTTCATCGTGCTGCCCCAGAACGCAGCCGAAAGCTTCATCTAATACTGCAAGATAGAGTAGCAAAGCTCTGCCTAGCTCGGGCGGTGCTAGGAATGGTGGTGTTGACAAAATATCCTTGATTCTGTCGAAATCCCTTTGACAATCATCGGTCCATTTGGTCACAACGTCCTTCTTTAACATCTTAAATATTGGCTCACATATGACTGTAGACTGTGCTATAAACCGGCTGATGTAATTAAGCCTCCCCAAGAAACTCATCACGTCTTTCTTGTTCCTTGGTGGTGGTAACTTTTGAATGGCTTTGACCTTGGAAGGATCCAATTCTATTCCCCGGCGGCTTACAATAAATCCTAGCAGCTTCCCAGCAGGAACCCCGAATGCACACTTCGCGGGGTTTAGTTTCAGATTGTATTTTCGCAACCTATTGAAGAACTTCCCCAAATTCTCCATGTGATCAACAACTTTCTTTGATTTGATAATGACATCATCTACGTACACCTCGATCTCTTTGTGAATCATGTCATGGAATATGGTAGTCATGGCCCTCATGTAGGTGGCCCCTGCATTCTTTAGACTGAATGACATCATCTTGTAACAATACACTCCCCACGGCATAATGAACACCGTTTTCTCAGCATCTTCCTCATCCATCCAAATCTGGTGATAACCAGTGAAACAATCCACAAAGGACTGCAATTCATGCTTGGCGCAATTATCAATCAGAATGTGTATATTTGTCAAGGGGAAGTCGTCTTTTGGACTGGCCCGGTTGAGATCCCGGTAGTCGATGCAGACTCTAACCTTCCCCTCCTTCTTTGGAACAGGTACAATGTTGGCTAACCATGTCGGGTACTCCACTACCCGGAGAACTTTGGCGTTGATCTACTTAGTAACTTCTTCTTTGATTTTCAAACTCATGTCGGGTTTGAACTTTCTGAGCTTTTGTTTCACTGGTGGACACATTGGATTGGTTGGAAGTTTGTGAGCCATAATAGACGTACTTAGACCAGTCATGTCATCATACGACCATGCAAATACGTCCTCATACTCTCTTAGAAACTCTGTGTATTCTTTCTTTTCTGATGGTGACAAATGAATGTTGATACGAGTCTACTTGACGTTTTCTAAATCTCCCAGGTTGATAACTTCAGTTTCATCCAGGTTGGACTTAGGTCTGTTCTCAAAATTCTCAACTTCTTTGACAATCTCGTCGGGTATGTCGTCCTCTTCTGAATCAATGTCCGTTTGCTGTGTTGCCTCATTGCATTTCATAGTCATCGGTTCATCAAGACAAGTAATAGTAATGTTGTATAAATAAAGTAATGAGAGAAAATAATAGCAATAAATATCAGTTTCGTAAGAGAAATTTAGAAGATGCTTTGATAGATTGAATAATTGTTTTGAACATTGAAGATCTTTATTGGAGAAATTGGAAAAAATGCAGGAAAAGGTAAATCAATTAGTAAATAAACAGTAAATAATGCTTGTTTTAGCCTTGCTACCCCGAGGCTCGTCGGGCTTTGATTGTCTTGATAGACCAGTTCTTGAGATATGCCCCCTTGATCATGGTCTGTATGGAAGGACCTTCCTCCCCCTCTACCTCGAGGACAACACAGCAATCCATATCATCATTCTCTAGGAACAAACTCCTCATTGTTGCAAGTGCTTCTTCTTCATCTAATCCGTAAATAATGTCGGCCTGCTTGAAAGTCTGCTCAAGATGAGGTATCAACTTCTCCAAAGGGTAATAGGGATTGCGCCAAAGTGGCGAACAGTCGTTTAATTCCTGCCAAGTGTACTCATACCCCAGACCGAAAGTGGTGTCATGTTCCTTGAGCTTTATGGGCTTCGTGATCCCTTGGAGGTTTTTACCGAGTCCTTTGCCTGGCTCATATCCTCTCCAGTTCAGGATGCTCTCGATCTTGTTATCCTACCATTTGTACTTGTCGATAGCATTGACCCGTTCAATATGGTGGTAAGTTCCTCCGCCTATCTTCCTTTTCCCGTCAATCACCGGAATAGTTTGACGGCTATAAATGGGGTTGCTACCGTCACCATGAATAATCACCTCTTGGTGGTTCCACTCGAATTTTACCGCCTGATGTTGTGTTGATGCTACGGCCCCAACAGCATGAATCCAGGGTCGTCCCAACAACAGGTTGTAGGATGCCGGAACATCTATCACCTGGAAATCCACTTCGAATCAAGTTGGTCCCATCTGTAGACACAGACTAATCTCCCTCATGGTGGACCTATGAGAACCGTCGAAGGCATTCACATTGATCGCCCCATACTTTATCTCATGCAGCCCTTTACCCAATTTCTTGAGTGTTATCAACATACAGATGTTAAGACTAGAACCTCCATCGATCAAGATTTTTGTGATGAAATGATCCTCGCACTGCACGGTGATGTGAAATTCTTTGTTGTGCCCCAATCCTTCAGATGGTAGCTCATCCTCATGAAAAGTGATTACATGACTCTCCAGTACCTGGCCTACCATATTGGCCATTTCCCCACTAGTGATGTTGTTTGGCACGTATGATTCACTCAACACTTTCAACAAAGAATTTCTGTGTGTTTCGGAATTCTGCAGCAGAGTGAGGATGGATATTTTGTGCCGGTATCTTGTTCAGCTGGTCGATGATTGAATACTCCTTACCTGTACCTTTCTCCAAAGGTCATCGGAACCTATTTCGATAAGGGGAGGTCGGTTGGCGGCCTACTTGCTTGACTTAGCCATATGCTCAGGGGTGTAGACCCTACCAGTTCTCGTCATACCCTGTGCTGCGACAGCTTCCTCAGACCTGACCTTGCTTTTCCTTCTTGGCTCGGCTATGTAGTCCCAAGGAATGGCGTTTGAATAGAAGGGTGGCATGGTTGACATTGCCGCCGGAATTGGTGCAACCATCTTTATTTAAAACGGAATGTGTGTTCGGGGTGGCAAGATTGCGACCTCGAACGAAGCTAGTGTATTTGCTGGAGATACAAACTCAACTTCAATTGGCATTGGTGATTTTTCCGGTGGCGCTGCTTCAAACTCAAATGGTATAAACATATTCACCTCAGCGGCCTCAGATGGCTGAATCTGGACTATGATCGGTTTGAGAGTGACTGCGGATTTATTTGGGTCATCGCCTTCTGCGATCAACCCGATCGACCCCTCAGGATCCCAATCATCTTCTATTTCAATCATATGGATACCTCTACCCTTATGGTTTGGCAGAGGATTTTCGCGAGCGTTTGGAGCGGGGTCTTTTTCCACAATAATCTTGTTGTCAATGAGAGACTGTATTTGTCCTTCAAAGAACGACATTCTTCGATGGTGTGTCCCTTCATGCCAGAATGGTATGCACAGGATTTGTTTAGGTTAACCCACTGAGAAGGATTCACAGGGGTGACAGCAGGGATAGGTGTAACATAACCAGCAGCTTTGAGTTTTGCATATAGCTGGTCAATGGGCTCGGCTATGGCGGTGTATTGCTTTGGAGGACGACGATCAAAATTGGGACGAGGTCTAGGGAAGTTTTGGCGTGCAGGGGTGATTGGTAATGAGATGGATGGGAATTATAAGTGCGGTAGACAAGAGCGGGTTGTGGATATTTGGGCGAAGAAGGTTGATATGTGGGTGGTGGATCTTGGTAGAAAGGTGGCGGAGTTTGGTAATTTAGTGGTGGAGCTTGGTAATTTAGTGAGGGTGCTTGGTATGTGAGTGGAGGTGTCGGATAGGTTTGGTACTTTAACAGGGACTTGGTTAATTATGCAACCATTACGGCTCCCACATCTCTCTTCTTAGACACACCACCAGACTATAGAGCCTTGTTAGTGGCTTGCAGGGCTTCAAAATTTGTAACCATACCGCTTTTAATACCTTCTTCAATCCGCTCGCCCAATTTGACGATGTCAGAGAAATCTTGGCCCTCAACTATCATTAACCGTTCATAATACTGCAGGTCCTGAGCCCGGACAAAGAACTTGTTCGTCTGTCTTCCTCTAGAGCAGGTCTGAATTTAGCGGCTTCGGACCTCCAGCGAGTAGCATACTCGTGAAATGTTTCTGTAGGATTCTTCTTCAAATTTTGAATGTAGAACACATCTGGTGCGTGCTCTGTGTTGAATCTAAACCTGTTCATGAAATCAGACGCCATGCTTACCCAATTTGACCATTTCTTGGGGTCTTGGCTGATGTACCAAGACAATGCATCTCCTTTCAAACTCCTCATGAACAGCTTCATGTGGATTCTTTCATCCTTTCCCACGCCAACCAATTTTTTGCAATAGGTCCTCAGATGGACTCTCGGATCACCAGTATCGTCAAACATTTCGGACTTTGAAGGTTTGTAACCCTGGGGCAGTTCGACATCAGGTTGGATACAAAGGTCTTCATAATTCAACCCTTCAATCCCCTTGATCCCTTCAACACCCTAGACTCGTCTAGTCAGTTTCCTAAGCTCCTCGGTCAGGTTCCTGATAAGTAAATCCTTTTCATCAGACTCTGAGGCCAGTGGGATAGGCGGAGTGGAGTGGGTTATGGTTTCCACATAGATGGGATTGTTATAGGTGTGGAAATGGTCTTTTGTGGGGTTTTGAGGTTCTGGGATGCGTAGCGGAGTGTTATTTGTGGTGTGGCAAGTATTGTACTGTGTTGGGAGAGTTTGGTTCTTTGGGGGAGTAGTGTGATGATGGGGTGCGGGATGATTTTTCTGTCTTGGGATATTTTGTGGAGGTGCGAGGTTTTGAGCATTTGGAAGGTTGACTTCAGGGACGTTGAGGGAAAATGACAAGTTGGCCAGATTCCGTACTTGATCGAGTTCTTCTTGAAACTTCAGCAACTTTTGTTCAAGTGGCGACATGTTCTCATGCAGGACCTGAATACCTCGGCCATCAGTGGCCTCTACCCTTTCAATCACATTCTCCTTTCCGATGCCGCTGGACTCTTCCATCTTACTTTTGCCTTTGTCTTTGCCCTTAGGAGGACTAGGGGAGGAGTAGGTGGAGGGCCCTTGGATCTGGTGCGATAGGCTGATGATGCCAGAATGCACAAACTAACTCTTTGGGGAGGTGAGTAAGAAAAAATAAAAACAAAAGGTAACCAAGTCAGTGAGGATTATGAACAGAGCATTGCGGTATTTAAACACATAATGCGGAAATGAAAGTGTGTCCTAAGTTGGGGACCTCTTTGTGCCCGAGGTAGGCCTAGCGACGAATTGATTTGGAGAACTTAAAATGCTAAATGCCTCATTTTATTGATAATAAAATAGAAAAATCCCGAAACGACAGACGAAAAAATAAAAATCACTAATGCCCGTTGGCCTTATTACATTGATAGAAAAATAAAAGACATTCCTATCTACTTGGTCCCAGAAGGACCTTCCCCAGATTCAGCATTCCTTCTTTCTTCTAACAGCTTTCCCAGCTCGCGAAGTCCCAGCAACAGATAAGTTCTGGCTAAGTACCCCACTGCAACTCCCTCAACCTTTTGACAATCTTCAACCCTTTTGATGAACTTTTCGTCCAAATCGATTATACCTCGTTCCAAATACCCCAGCCTCTTGTTGGCACTAATAGCCATGTCATTCCATTCTTCGATCAGTCTTTTGTTGGACTCATGTATCTTGCGGTGATCATCCTCATTTTCCTGGATCCTTTTACGTAACTGGTTGAACTTGACTTGTGCTTCAGCCCTTTCATCTATAACCCTGTGACCTCGGACGTACCCTGGCTTGCTCTGACCACCCAGATCTTCTTCTAACCAGCTAAGATAGAAAGGACTATATATGAATCCTCCAGACATACCAATTTCGCGTTCTTTTTCAGACCCATATTTTTGAGGAAACTTCTGCCTGTGCGGTTCTCAGGCATCAGCAACCCCGGAGTTTCCCATACTAGGTTAGCTAGCCCTCCTATCTCTTCTATCAACGGTTTCATTTTGATGTTCCCAAAGTGGAACACGGATCTTTCACGATCCCAGAACAGGGTAGCAGCCTTAACTATCATTTTGTTAGGCTGGATTTCCAGAAGAGATGGTAGATTACCCAAGTGTTTCCTGATGATAGCTTTTTCGCTAGAGTGTAGATACTCCCACCAACCAAGCAATTTTGGGTGGATGTTGGAGACCATGCCGAATCTGGGGACTTCGTGCCTCATTTTTTTTTCCTGCAAAACAAAGAGGTTAGGCCCTTACCCCCACCAGACTCGACTATTTAACGTCAATAATTAGCAAGAAGCATCGTGCGGACGACACTTTAGCTTGACTAGGTTTGACCATGATGCATGCAATAGTTTAACAAATTAAGGTTTCTATGGGGTTTTAGACTGGTACCCTCGAGCGGAGAACTCAAGGGGGAAGGCACGGAACCGTCGACTGCACCGCTGATCGACTAGTTTTACCGCTAATAAGCCTCTCCGAATTTAGGGGGTGATAATATAGGAAGGGCGCAACCACTCATCAAGTGTTGCTATAGTATTTTGTTTGGCACGAGTGGAGTATGAATGTTGAGCATGATTTATGCAATAAGTATTAAAACAAGTTGTCACGTACTTGCACGTTAAAGAAAGCGGTAAAAATGGTAATAATGATTTAAAGCAGTTATAAAAGGAAACAAAAAGACATGTCAGTTACATTTGGAAATAAATACTCGAAGTAAACAATTAATTGCATGCAAAAGGAATGGTAAAGGGTGCAAGTGTTTAAAATAAAGGCATAAATTCATGAAACAAGTTGAAATGGTAAAAGCTTATAATCCCCAGCAGAGTCGCCATGCTGTCGCGCACGCTTTTCTTCCTCCTCCTCAGCGGAGAACCGGGTTCATGACATTGGTTGGGAAAACTCTTTCCTTTCGGGAAAGGGGGTTTGCATATTTTGGAGAGTCGCTGCCTAACGATTTTAACGGTGCGTTAGGGCGCCTAAGGGGTTCAATTACAACTACGTTGCTAACCAGAGATTTGGGTAAGGGCTTGAAATTATCCTAAGGGGAAGGTGTTAGGCACCCCTCAGGATCCACAAGTGTGGTTCCCGGCCAAATGATTTTGTGAATTTTTACAAATAGCAAATAACAAGTAAAGGCTCAAATAAGAGGGGATTTAAATCTTAAGCATACAGGTGTTTAGAAAAACAGTAGGGGTAATTACGAACTATCATATACAAGTGTCTTAGGTTTATAATAATATGGATCACATCAATTAAATACCCAGCAATCACTCCTCGAAGAGGGGCTACACGTGGTATTAGTGCACCGGTCATCACATCCATATTCTACCCTTCCCACCCCGTAAAGGTGATTAAAGCGCGTGTTGGTCAGGAATTCTATTGCATGCTACTACCCGTCCCATCCTATCAGTCCTGGAGGAGGTTAGGACTACTATTCTAAAAGGTAGGTACTAGTCAGACCCTCGGTTTAAAGGGGTAAGATTCAAAGGCGACAAGCAAGGAACATATAGGACTGCAGTCAGTGGGAAACACATAGGAGCATATAGGAGGCTCAGATTTTTCTTCCGCAGATAATGCATATAATTAGCACGACTCAAACACATATAAAGGCAGTATTGTTAATTAAGATCCTAAGACATGGTATCTAGGTGAATTCAGAGGATAAACAGATAGGCAAACTTGTTTTATAACTCAAGGAAAACATGCTCTTAATCAATTTGTCTACTGATTTAAAAGAAATACCTATTAGTGTTAAGCAACACAAACAAGAGAGACAGATTTCTAATTTGAAAAAAAATTAGTCACCTAAGGCTTGCCTAGGCGGGGACACTGTATATTAACAGAATTATTAAAGGAACTGTTGCAAGTTATTACCTAAACATGTTGTTCTAGGTTGTTCAGAACACAGAAGCATTGCCAATTATTCATTAGAGAAAAACTGAGTGGGTGGTTATACTTTTTATACCTTAGTAATTAGACTAAATGTAGTTGAGTGATTAGGGCCCTACAACATGATATCTAATGCACAGATAGAGATGCAGAATGATGTGTATGCAGAATTCGTAAGCATGATTTCTAAATGCTCAGTAATTACAGTATTAATCATGGTTTCAGAAGATGCTAGAGTGATAATTTATTTTAATGTTGTTTAGCCTAGGACAAGATTTCTAAGCGTACATGGCAGTGTGGAACATGACAATAGAAAATACCATTTATTAGCAGGATTTTTCTAAGAAAAAGTGAACATGCTGAAACAGTGGGCATGGGACCTAATAAACATTATTTCTAATGCGTGAATATGAACGTATGGGCTTAAACATGATCTCTATTGCACAGATAGGAAATAAAGTCTAATAGCATGATTTTTATCCCTTTAATAGCTAATGCATTCATAGCTACCCCTCCCTTTTCACTATCCATCCCCTGAGTTGTTCACAAATTATTACAGGCCAAGGATTTATGAATTACACTACCAAAGAAAAATAAGAAGTTACTTCTATAGGGAGCCTTCAATTAGGCCCAAATCTTCCAAACCTCACTGCCTTATGGTATTGCATAGCCTTTTCATAATACGGATGTGTCAGAGTTCCCTAAGGACCTTAAGGGCTCCCGGGCAGTGCTCGCACCTAGACATAGCCAAAAGAATTAAACATGTGCATTGTGGAAGTGCCAGCCTTGTGTGTCAGAGTTCAGAGGGTACTCAAAGGGTTCCCAAATCATTGCTCACACGAAGGGGGCTGAACTTAAACTTCTAAGAGTGTGTGTGAGAGTGCTTTTATTTAAAAGGATTTAAGTAAGGAACAGTTTTGAGAAAGAGTGAGTAAGAAAAACAGTTTTGAAGAAGGAAATGGGAGCTTAACATCACACAAGGACCAATGATAGTCCAACAATCATAAACAGGGGCAATAGGTTTAGGGACAAATACAGAGCATGTAAGGAGCATACATACAGCAGGCAAATAAGCACACAAACATGCAATCAGAAAACTTCTAAGGGTCTAGAGGATCAGGGGGGTACAGTGCTAGGTCAGATTAACACCTAAGGCCATGTTAAACTAATGTTCCAGTCATAGGTTAGTAATAAGTAGGTGCTAAGTGTACAGAAACATGCTGGTCATAAACAAATAAAGCCTAATTTAAACATGCAGAGGGGAGTTCAGGATCCTAGATATATGCTGAAGAATAAGTAAACAAGTTAGAAGCATGTTGAATCATAGCAGTAAAGGAAACATGTTGGTTTGAAGACTGAAATATAAATTAGAACATACCAGTGAAGTGAAGAAAGCAATAACACAAACAGAAAAGTAGGAGAATGCACAATAGCTAGCCTTGGCTTGCAGTCGGCTAACCCAGAGTAGTAGTAATTAGCACAGAAGAGAGAAAAAGTCTTTTAAATTGTGAGACAGATATTTTTGAACAGATTCGTTTGTGTGTCTCTGTGTGTGTATGAATAGAGTATATATAGTTTTGAAAATTTGATGAAAAATAAGGAAAGAACCAGAATTAACCAGTGATTGCGGAACTGAATATCAATCAGTACCCAATTAACACAAGTATTCCTATAATCAAGGGAGTAATTCACACGGTCAGTATCAAATAAGGAAAGAACCAGAATTAACCAGTGATTGCGGAACTGAATATCAATCAGTACCCAATTAACACAAGTATTCCTATAATCAAGGGAGTAATTCACACGGTCAGTATCAAATAAGGAAAGAACCATATATAGCTTAGATGAATATAAGAACAGTGTAAGTATAATAGGCAATTAGGAATCCCTTAATTGAAGGGGTTAAACTCAAACGGCTAGTAGGTAAAAATAATAATTAAGGAAAGTTCTTATGCTTGTAACATGTAAGGAAACAATTTCACCCTTAATTCAAACATACAATTGAGGCTAGGTTCAGAAAATATCACTTAAGGAAATAGAAATCAATTAAGAGTTAATCAATTATGTAATAGGGTAAGAAAACAAAGTTGGAAATAAGAACATCTCATAAGAAATCAGGGATTCAAAATTGGTGCTATTAAGTGATGGCCTCATGTATCTAAGGAAACATGCAGAATCAGCAGAGGATATCGTATGAAAAATCAGTACAGTTCTACACATAATCATTCAGGGATTCAAGATAGTAGTAATTCAAGCAGGGTGAACACACAAGAAGCAGTAGAATCAAAGACCAAACAACATAGTGAAGCAACAATCACAAAGAAATAGGGGTTTCTCATGGGAAACAGACACACATACAAATCGAAAGAAAAAACATGCTCAGTAGAGTGTTAATACCAAATAAGTCATGATTAAAAGTGATAAACTTTTAAGCATATGAGAAAAATCACTTAAACTTCAAGAAATCGTTTAAAGAAAAGGTCTCAGAAACCCTAAGTGAAAAACTTGTTCAAAAATGGAAAACCTTTAAGAAAAAATGTAATAATACTCGTAATAAACCGGAATCTAGTGTAGATCTAAGAGAATAGGAAGGTTTTTGAAAAAAACATGTAAAAAGCTTCACGATATACACAGATCTAAGACAGATCTAAAGGAATCGTGAAAATACCAGGGGTTAGGGTTCAGAGGGTTGAAAAAACAAGAAAAACCTTAAAGATATCGCCAGCGTTAGCCGGAAAAGTCATGGCTCTTACTCAGATGGACGGAGGAGGCCGGAAGATGGCATGAGGGACCATAGGTAGGAGCTGAACCACTCCAGGCTCGACTGAGGGCCTTAGGGTGCCATTAGACCGGTGTAGGGTGAAGCAATAACCAGGAGACAGTGAAAGATCACAGTTTCCGGCGAGGGAACTAGCCGGAGAAGACGAACAAACTCCATCGGAGGTGGAGAGATAAGGGAAGGTTCTAGAGAGAACTAGAGACAACCAGAGAGAGATAGAGAGAGAATGAGAGATTGGGAAATGAGGGGTCGGAGGGGGGGTAGGTCTAGGTTTAATTATGGTAGGTGGGATCTGGGCCGTTGATCTAATATGATAAATGACTTAGATAGATCCGGGTTTGGGCCGGGTATGGAATTGATTTGGGGTGAGTATGGAATTAGGTTGTTAAAATCTGATGGGTTGGGTTAGGATTAGGCTAGAATTTAAATATATGTGGCTAATTGTTAAACACCCATTAAAAATAGATAAATAATTATATAAATATAGCTAGTAATCATATAAAATGAAATTGATGCTAGATAAATGAAATTAAGGTAATTAATGAGTATAAAAATATAAAATGAAATAATATTAAATGGTATAAAATATACAATTAGGCCATAGTTGCAAAGTTATTGTAATTATGGTCAAATAATGCCAAATTGGCTAATTTGTGAAATAATTAAATCCTAATAAGATTAAATATGATAATTGACTGGGAGACATTTTGAAATTCTTTATCATACAATTTATGAATAATTATTGAATATAAAAATACTGAATAAATTAGAAAGGATTTAATAAAAATATGAAAAATCTCGAAAAAATACCAGTTATTATAAAGAGCGGTTTTGAAGGTATATATACAAATTTTAAAATAATTTGAGAAAAAATTGGGTATCAACACATGGAAGATAGGATTGTTAGCAATTTGGATCGCTGCCTTATTATCATAGAACAAGGACACAAGTTGAGAAATGGTAAGTCCCAACTTTTGCAACAGACCAATGATCCAAGTTATTTCAGTTACTGTTACTGCCATGCTCCTGTATTCAGCTTCTGCAGAGCTCCTGCTAACAGTGTGTTGCTTCTTGGACTTCCAGGAAATGAGTCCTTCTCCTAATTTGATAACATATCCAGTGACTGACATCCTTGTGTAAGGACAAGAGGCCCAATCTGAATCACAATAGGTAGTCAAATTGGTGATGGGATCAGCAGGCAACAACACACCCAATCCAGGACACCCTTTGAGATATCTAACCACTCTAAAAGCTGCCTCCAAATGTGATTGTTTAGGTCTTTTCATGAACTGACTCAAGCTCTGAACTGCAAAGTTAATATCTGTCCTGGTGATAGTAAGATAAAGAAGCTTTCCAATGAACTATTGATAGGCAGTGGCATCTTCAAGTTCTGGATCATTTGCATTTCCTTTATGAGAATCATACTCAACAATGGTCAACTTTTGATTCAGCTCCAAAGGTGTTCTAGAAGGTTTACATCCACTTAACCCTACTTGAGAAATAAGATCTAAAACATACTTCCTTTAATTAAACAATGTTCCCTTCTTTGACCTCATAACCTCATTTCCAAGAAAGTGTCTCAACTATCCCAGATCCTTTACTTTGAATTGATTGTGTAAGGTCATTTTTGTATCTACTATCAATGTGGAATGAATACCAATAATGAGTAAATCATCCACATATATGAGAATCACCACTAAACCATCTCCTTGTCTCTTGGTAAACAAAGAATGATCAAATCCACTCTGTTCGTCTCCACTCTCTCTTAAAGCTTCAATAAGATTAATGTTCCATTACCTACAGGCTTGTTTGAGGCCATATAGAGATTTGAGAAGTTTTCATACCTTGGTCTCCCCCTGTTTGGTGAACCCTTGAGGCATACTCATGTAGACTTCCTCATATAAATCTCCTTGTAATAAAGCATTTGTTAACATCCATTTGGTATAGAGGCCACCCTTTGAAAGTGGCTATACTGATAACATGTCTCGCTGTCACCATTTTTGCAACAAGTGAGAATGTGTCATGATAGTCAAGTCCTTCCTTTTGGTTGTATCCTTTAGCAACCAAACGAGTTTTCAACCTTTCTACCTCTCTATTTGCTTTTTACTTGACTTTGTAGACCCATTTAGAAGCAATATCTTTCTTTCCTTTTGGAACTTCAGTTAGTTCCCAAGTCTTATTATCCTCAAGTGCTTGTATTTTCTGATTCATGGCTTCAATCAATCTATCATCTTGAACTGCCTCCTTAAAGGAGTCTGGTTCAATGCATGCTGAAAAAGCCTTCAAATAGGACTGGTATTTTGTTGACATATTCCCATAGTATAGACTTTTGGATAGTGGATAAAGACATTGATTAGTAGTGTTCTTGGTTGTCACATAGTCTTTCATCTAAATGGGAGTTTTGGAGATTCTCCCTCATTTTCTAAACTTCATGAGATATTTCCTGAACTGGTGGTTGTTGAGTGGATGTTTCTAATGGTTATGAAGGCATTGGAGTTTCATCTAAACTAGTTTGTGAAGTATCTGCATTTGTTAGAAATGTCTCTCTTGGACTGTATCGATATGATCCTCATGAGTTTCTGTCAAATCTTCAGCATGTGTCACTTGTTCTTGAGTGCCATTGTCATCAAGGCTGCTTGTTGGTTCTTGTTCAATGCTTGGCTGGGCAGATTTTACTACCAATTATGGCTGCTTTGGAAATAAATCAGCAGAATCCACCTCAGAATTTTTGAATGGAAACATATCTTCCCTAAAACTAACATCCATGTTGACCATAAAGACCTTTCTTTCTAGATCATAAAGCATGTATCCCTTTTGAGTTGTTGAATACCCTACCAGTACACACCTATTTGCCCTTGGACTGAATTTATCTCCTCTTGGAAGGTTGCTAGCATAGCAGAGGTAACCAAACACCCTAAGATGATTTATGTCAGGTGGCTTGTTGTATAGAAGCTCATGTGGTGATCTTCCTCTTAAAACATAAGTAGGCCATTTTTTAAGTAGGTACACAATAGTCTTCACACACTCTCCCCAAAATCTATTATAAATTGAACTTTGGAACTTCAAAGCTCTAGCTAGTTCTAGAATGTGTCTATGTTTTCTCTATATCACCCCATTCTGTTGAGGTGTGCAGGGACAAGTACTCTGATGAACACTTCCTAATGAAGAAAATAATTCATTGCAATTAGAGTTTAAGAATTCAGTGCCATTATCAGATCTCAATATCTTAACAGTCACTCCAAACTCATTTTTGACCATTGAAAAGAAATTCTTCAAGACAACTATTACTTCACTCTTTGATTGCAACAAACATATCCAAGTAAATCTACTGTAATCATCTACCACTGTAACAAAGTAGTGCTTCCTGTCATGAGTAGGTATTCTATGAGGTCCCCAAACATCTACATGAACAAACTGGAAAATACTAACAATGTTATTACTACTGGATGGAAATTTTAGCCTGCTTTGCTTAGCCAAGGGGCATATATCACAGTTGTGTTGTACTCTGTTGTCCACTGAGTGTTTCAACTGTTGAATATGCTGCATTGCATTTATTTAAGGTGTCCTAGTCTTATGTGCCAAAGAACGGAGTTATCTGCACCATTGGTAGACATTGATGTTGTAGGCATTGATCTCCTCTGCAAAAGATATAATCCACATGATTCCTTACCAATCCCCATCACCTTCCCATTGTAAAGACCCTTCAGCACACAGAAGTCAGGGAAGAACATTGTAATACAGCATAGTTCCTTGGTCAATTTTGAAATTGACAATAAGTTGAACTTAAAGTCAGGAACATGTAAAACATCCTTCAAAACTTGGTTGTCCAATATAGAGACATTTCATGTATGAGTTATTTGGCACTTATTTCCTGTTGGTACTTGCACTCCACTATCATTGTGTGCATTACAATCCTTAACATCATACATAATCTCCTTATGAAAGGTAATATGACGTGAGGTTCCTGATTCTAATATTCATTCACAGTCAAAAGCATTTGATAATAATGCATTTATACCTGCCATAAGTGAGTGACAGTCACATGTGTCTTGTTTGTTCAGAAGGTTCAACAGCTGCTTGTATTGATCCTATATAAAGAAATTCCCTTGTGTGGACTGTGTGCTTGATGCATTCCCTTTCTCTGATGTATCAACATTAGCATAAGGCTTGACTCCTTGTATTGGTGCTTCCTTCTTACTCTTGAAATCCGGAGGATATCCTATAATTTTGTAACAATTCTCCTTCAAGTGACCCTATACCCACAGAATTTACAAATCAAGCCTGGCCTTTTTGCTTTAAATCCCTGATTGAAGGTCTGATTCTTTCCAGCTAGCATAGTCAAAACATCGTTATTAGACTCCCCCACTCCAAGAGTTATTTGACTCTCTTCTTGTATAACCAAGGGATATGCCTGATTAACTATCAAAACAGGTGTTTTCAGTAACACATGACTTCTCACATGGCTATAGCTTTCATTTAGACCAACTAAAAACTGTAAAAGTCTTAGATTTCTGAATTGTTCAATAAAGGCCTCGTCTCCTCACAATCACATCCAGATCCTGCCACCAACAAATCCATTTCATCCCATAGATCTTTCATTTTTGAGTAATAAACAGTGACTGAATCAGTACTCTGAGTTAACGACCCTATCATCTTCCACAGTCGATAAGTCTGAGTTAGATTTTATTTATCAAATCGTTCCTTAAGTTCGCTCCAAACTTTTGATGCATTTGATGCATAAATTATACTAGGTTGCAATTCCACCGCCATTGTTGTCATGCCCCGAACCTGGGCCTGGACGTAACACGGCACTCGGTGCCTGACTACATGAGACCGAGCGAACCAACTACTTGGCTGAATCAACATGTGATATCATAACATACTGAATGCGGAAGATAAACTAACACATGCTGATATACTAAAAGTCTCGATGATATAAATCAAAGTGCGGAAATACGAATACAATTCTGAAACATATTTGTAGTCAACATAGCTTAATATGAAAAGCCTACGACTCTGTCTAACTGTTACTCTAGTCTATGAAGCCTCTAATGAAGTACTAAAAACACCGACTGTCTAAAAATGCATAAAGCATATAAACTACGGCCTCATGCCCAAATACAAGTGTTCAACATTCAGGAACTGAGAATCGTACTGAAATACATGATGCTGAAATACTAAACCATACTGAGTTACATGATACTTGAATGCTAAATAGAGCTAGACTGAGACATGTATTCATGAACTGATTATGAAGATTGAAACTTCAACTATTTATGACATGCTGAGTAATCTAGACTGAGACTCATGGGCATCAATCCAAGTCTATATTGATTACGCACTGATTTCACAACGTTCAGAATGAAATTCATGAACGAGTTGTGAAGCTAGAAAATAGAAGTTCTGCAACTATTCAAGGAATTGGGCTTAACTATATTTCTAAGGCAATTGGTAACGTGGTAAAAGAAACACAGTGTAGGGAGAATCATTAACATTCCCAAACATAGAGAGTTAGCGTCACATACCTTAAGTTCCTGCTCTTGATCATAATACAACATTCACCAACCCTTTCAACTTTAATCTATATCAATACAAGTCAAAATGATTCCAAATTAGCAGCAATAGTCATGTTTTGGTCACTTAGGCATTTTATCAAACACTTGGTGGCGTAAAGATTCATAGCCCTTATTAATGGTGTTTCTACACCCAATAAACCATTCTCTTGCTCCTAGATAAATTCTAAAGTCTCAAATGGTTATAATCAACATTATTCTTTATCACCCATAAGGTAAAAAACATCCTTAACCAATAATCAACAATCAAAACACCAAACTTATAACCGTTCATGCTTTTCTATCAAACCCATCAACTCATATCTCATGAACTAGGGTCTATAATTATTAAACCAATGTTAGAATCAATTATAGGGTGAAGACATTTGTAACGACCCGACCAGTCGTTTTGAGCTCTAGCGCGTCGTTCAGCGGTTTGAAGTCATGAGCAGCTCCATTTTAGGTATTATGACTCGTGGGTAAGGTCGGAATTGAACTTCGGGAAGAGTTAATTAGAAAGAAAATTCTCATTTCAGAAGCCTTAATTTGGAGAAATTGACTAAGATTGGAATTTTGAGTAAACGACCTTCGAATCGGGATTTGAAGGTTCCTGTAGGTTTGTATAAGGATTTCGGACATAGGCGTATGTCTGGATCGGGCTTTGGATAACCCGGGAGAATTTCAGTGTATATTGTAGAAGTCAGCAATTTTGAAAAAATTTCATAAATTTGGGTTGGAAAGCATTTCAGTTTTATTGATGTCCGTTTGGGATTCCGAGTCTGGGAATAGCTTCATATGGTGATTCTGGACTTGGGAGCGCGATCGGAAGTGAAATCGGATGTCCGTAGGTCATTTTGAAGTCATTTGGCTAAAGATAGGAATTTGAAGGTTTTTGAGAAATCCGACCGGAAGTGGAAATTTTGATATCGGGGTCGGCATGCGATTCCAGAAATTGGAGCAGGTCCGTAATGTCAAATATGACTTACGTGCAAAATTTGGGGTCAATCGGACGTGATTTCATAGGTTTCGGCATCGGATGTGGAAGTTTGAAATTTCAAGTTCTTAAAGTTTGAATTTTAGTGTGATCCGTGGTTTTGATGTTATTTGATGTGATTTAAGGCCTCGAGTAAGTCCGCATTATGTTTTGAAATAGGTTGGTGTAATTGGACGGGGTCCCGGGGGCCTCGGGTGGATTCTGGGTGGTTAACGAATCAAGTTTGGAGTTTGAAGAAGTGCTGAGGTTGTTGTCATCTGGTGTGACCTTACCTGCGAAGCTTTGGCTGCAGGTGCGGCTTTGGCACCGCAGGTGCGAAATTTGGCTGGCTTGGCTGGGAGCGCAGGTGCGATGCAGTTTATCGCACCTGCAAAGGCGCAGATGCGGACAATGGGGCGCAGGTGCAGATCCGGCTAGTGGAGAAGGAAGCCGCAGGTGCGGGCTCTTGGGCGCACCTGCGGAAGCGTAGGTGCGAGATGTGGATCACAGGTGCGGATATCGGCCTAGGCAGTGTATGTTTTATAACCGACCACTTGGCTCATTTTCTCCTATTTTCTTTTGGTCTGGGCGATTTTGAGGAGCTTCAAGAGGGGATTTTCTTCAAGCAACGCAAGTTAAGTGATTCCTTCCCATTCCTAAGTTAAATATATGATCTTGCATGGAAGTAGACATGGAAATTAGTAGGAAATTGGTATTTTTGGAGGAAAAACCTAGAAATTGTATTTTGGATTTCTACCACGAATTTGAGCATGGAATTTAGAGTAAATTGTATATTTGAGCTAGTAGGGTTATGGTTAGAGTTTATCTTCGAGAAATTTCGGAATCCGGGCAAGTGGGCCTGAGGGCATTTTGGTCAATTCCGGAGGGGAGTTGGGGATTTATATTATTTGAATTGTTAACAAATATTAGAGTATATTTTCATTGGTTTGTCATTATTTGGTAGTTTTGGGGCGTTGTGCATCAATTGGAGTCATCGGAAGGGGCTTGGGAGCCGGTTATGGAATTTCAGAGCGAGGTAAGTCTCCTTTCTAACTTTGTGAGGGGGAATTGTCCCCCTAGGTGAACTAATTAAATATGTGCTACTATCTGCGGGGCTACGTACGCACGAGGTGACGGGAGTCCATGCGTAGCTACTATTATGCCATGTCCGGGTAGTCTAGGACCCACTAACATGCTTTACTTGTCGTACTTGTGACGTTGTTAATAAAATATCATAGGATGCTGTCAATTAGTAATTAAATCTTTAAGAAGGATAGAGTTTACTTTCTTAATCATCTAGAAAGAGAATTTATTCTTCCTGGCGTAATTGTGTTCCGGCCAGATTTGTAATATTTGAAAACCTCGTCAAAATTGGAAAATGAATTCCCAGAAATGATTTATATACTATCTTCATGTTCACCTAAAGATAATTTTATCATTTTCTTGAGAAGCTGTTTTCTTGATAAAAAATGTTGATTTATTATGTGAATATGTGTACATGTGAGCACCTGAGTCGCAGGTATGATTCGCGAGCATGTTAGCCTTATTATTATTATGTTAACCGCGTTGCATGATCGATTCGCGAGCGGGGAAAATAGATGCATCTATGATTTGAGTCGTTCGACCATCGGCAGTGCACAGTTTATGTTTATGTTGGTCGGGGTCGTCGACCCTCGGCATTGCTTGCGCATGATATTTACTGCGTACTTGTTGTGAATTTTTTCCTGATTACTGGCCTGGAAATTTTAATTGTTAACTGAAATGACGAAGATTTAAAGTGTTAAATATGGAAGGAGTTGATATTATTTATTCCTGATTTAAATAAATTGCCTATGACATTCATGCTTAGTGTCTCACTTGATTATACTAAATTGACTTCTAGCAAGTGTCTAATTCGACCTCTCGTCACTACCTCTCTGAGGTTAGGCGGGATACTTACTGAGTACACGTTATTTTTGTACTCATGCTACACTTGCTGTGCATTTTTATTGCACTGGTACTTTCATAGCGATGTGGCTGGTTTGGAGACGTAGGCGAGTTGCATCATATGGAGGCGATTCACAGCTGACAGAGTCTCCCTCGTATTGTATTCATTTTATTTTAATTTCCTTGTCCAATTGTATTTCGGACAAGCTTTGTAGAAATTGTAAAATTCTTAGAATTTGCTCATGCACTTGTGACACCGGGTTCTGGGGTGTGTTTGGGATGTTTTTTTATAAAAATGGAATATTAAACTGTCGTATTTACTTAGCGGATTTTATTCAGTTATCATGTAATAAAGTGAAAGGTAATGACTTCAAAATGCTAAAATAGGAAATTTATCTTAACTATTTAATGATTGGCATGCCTGACAATGGTATCCAGCGCCATCACGACCTTATGGATTTTGGGTCGTGACAACATTACCTCTTTGTAGTTCAATCCCCTTGAATTCGAGCTCTAGGGTTCCTTCTCTCAACAATGATGTCCCAATCAAATATCTAATGATATGGAGGGTTTACCCATGTTAATAAAATGTTGGGAAATTAAAATTAACTTAGAATCACCATTAGAACTTACCTTGGGTGGTGGAGGGACCCTTAAGGAGTTAGGATTTTGAGAGCTTTCCTTTCTAGAGCAAGTTTTTATGTTTGGGGATGTGGAGGACGAAGTAGGGATTTAAAAATGACTCTCCAAGTTCTCCCCCGTGCACTTGTAGGCATGACCGCGCACCTGACCGCGCAAAATGGCAGGAACACTGCCACATGTGCGCGGCCGCGCTCGGGGCGCGTATATTATACACTGTTCTGTAATACGTACATAACTTTTTGCACAAAGATCCGTTCGGGATCTGTAATATAATTTTGGAAAGATATTTCAAAGGCCTAAAATTTCATGTTTTGAGTTTTCCCAAATTCCATACACATATTTACTAAAGCCTACTGGAAGACGGACCTTCTGTAAACTTAATCGATTTTGTCGAATCTTATGCACCTCACTTTCCATCTTGATTTTAAACAACTATTTTCACCCATACTCATCCCGATAGGACTTTATATGTCTAAAATATCAAATTAATACCCATTTAACATATCCACAACTAATCCAAATGTACGGGGTGTTACGTTATCTCCCCCTTGGGATCATTCGTCCTAGAATGATTGTCCTGACTATAACTTCTGCTAACTCTGGACCTTAAACGGGTCTGGTGGAAACATGAACTTGCATTAATACTTTCATACTAAACTAAATGAATACATGATTACTGAACTCTTGAGATACTGAACTAAATGACTACTGCATTGACTGAATATTGGTCTGCCATGGATACATGAATACTGAACTAACATGGATATATGAATATTAAACTGACACGAATATTTGAGTATTGAAATAACATCTATATCAGAATACTAAGTTGGCATGAGTATCTAAGTATTGGACTGACATGAGTAGTTGATTATTGGAAACTTGAATGTTATAACATGACACGTGAACTACTGGATGTACCACCACTAATTATGGTGGCACTCCAACTCATAAGCTAATTGACCGATCCTTTGCAAGATGATATATGGCCCAATATAGCAGGGACTATGCTTCCCCTTATTCCCAAATCCCATAACGCCTTTCATAGGCGAAACTTCCAAAAACACTTAATCATCAACTTGAAACTCTAGGTCTCTATGTCGCACGCTCGAATAGTACTTTTGGAGGATCTGAGTTGTCTTCAAACGTTCTTGAATCAACTTAAGTTTCTCTATAGTTTGATAGACCAAATTTGGTCCTAACAACTCCTCTTCACTAACTTTGAACCAACCAATTGGCAATCTACACCCTCGCCCATACAAAGTCTCGCACGGTACCATCTTGGTACTAGAATTGTAGGTGTTATTATTAGCAAGGTCAATGAGAGGTATGTGATTATCCCAATTACCTTTACAATCAAGGATATCCTTAAGCGTTTGAATAATGCGCTCTGTCTGACCATCTTTCTGAGGATGAAAAACTTGTGCCTAATCATTTCTGAAAGAACTTCTAAAAGTTCATCTTAAATTGAGCACCATAGTCCGAAATGACGGACAATGGAGTCCATGCAATCAAACGATTTCCTGAATGTACAACTTGGTATAATCTTCTACTGAATTTGTAGTTTTTACTGGCAAGAAGTGCGCTGACTTGGTAAGTCGATTTACAATCACTCAATCAAATCATGCTTCCAAATTGAGCGAGATAATCATGTTATAAATTCCATATTTACCATCTCCACTCAAAATATGTGTATTATGTGGTAAAACACTGGGCTTTCTGCTGCTCGACTTCCACTTACTGATAAATCGGACACTTGACCATAAGTCTGCAACGTTTTTTTTCATGTCGTTCCACCAATAAATCTCCTTAAGACCATGATACATCTTTGTGGTGCCTGAGTAAATAGAATACCTAAAATTCTGGGCTTCAGACATAATCCGCTCTTCTGAACCATCTATGTATGGAATACACAGTCTATCTTGGTACCTCAAAGTACCATCATCTCCCCCTTGGAACAATGGTTAAGTTCTTATACTTGTGGATCCCTCTCTTTTGTTGGGATCCGAACAACTCTTTCTTATCTTCTGTAAATTTTTGCATTTTATGATAGTGACGACTCATCATTCAACTTACTTCTGAGCAATCTTTCTTACTAGGAAAAACTAAATTACTTATATAAGTGGAAAGCCAATGTATTCACAACTATCATACAAAATCTTAATTATTTAACTCTGCTTACACTGTCAATCTTGGAGAAATCACATTTCGATAATTCCTAAAGGCTATTCGTTTATAGTTTTCTCTCTTAGCTAGATGATTGTTTTTCCCCACTATCACTGTACTTCGAACTTAACTTAAACTCTTTGGGTTATAACACACGTTTGGTATTTCAAATTGTCATCCACTCACTAGAGTTAACCTGGCTAAGTAAATCAAATTGTACCTCTACTAGCTCTGCTGAAAGTGCTAATTCATTGTATCTACTCAAACATACTTACTATTCTTTTGTTAACCACCTGCAAGCTTCATGTGTTATGTTCTGATTTGAATAACTAAAGTGAAGCATAAGGTTATTTCTAACTTTCCTCATCATCTGACCCTGTTCTACGGTTGCATACTTATCTTCTTCTTTTTTTGAACTATGTACATGGATCACACTTAGAGAAAGTTCATCTGTCTTAAAAGAAATTGGAATATCTAACCCCAAATTTTCTATACACTTCAAAATCATTTCCGACTATAAACATCTGGAGTAAACACTTAGTCACATAATCTAAGGAGGGGATTGTCTTATCTTTTATCTCTCAATATAGCGGCTTCTTATAGTAGTTCAAAAATGTGGTACTTTCAAATTATGATTTGAAATAATCTAAACAACTTAAAATCTTTCCTTAAAATTCAATATCGGCTGCTCTTGGTACTCATTTTGTATATCATGTCTTCTTAGTCACATACGTGAGTTGTACGAGATCACATCTTTGGTAATAACAAGCGTTTCTGACCCCTAGGTATTTTACCCTTAGGCTCTTTTCTGTCCAAAACTATAGTGACCAATGTTAGGGTCTGACATATGAACTATCATCATCCCAAAGGTGGCTCCATTTCCAAGAATTAAAAGAAATTATTCTCTGAGGTAAAACACATATGATTACCATACCTGATGCGAGACTAAAATACATAGCTTAACTTGTAATATACCTTACATTTGAGGTGCTTTAATGATAAAAATACACTTGTTATGTGCTTAATGGAGTTTATTTCATGTGTAAGTGAATTGGAGATGGAAACGGAGCTAAAGGGATGCAAATACGTCGAAAATACGCAAAAGGAGACACCCGAGTGATCGGCCGTTCGCCCCCTAAAGCCTGACCATACCTGGCGTTAGGGGGGCGTTTACCCCATAAGGACAGGCAGCCCCTGGCGTTAGGGGGGAGTTAGGGCCCAAACGCCAGGCCTGCCCTGGCCTTAGGGGTGCGTTAGATCCCAAACGCCCGGGGTCCTCAGTTTCGGCCAAATCCGAGTTTTGACGAGTTAAGTGTTTCCCGGTTGAAATAGAAGTCTCCCACATGGTTAGGGTTCGCCCTAAACATATAAATAGACACCAAACAACACAACTTAAGGATTCGAAGAGAGACGGAGGAGACTCAGAAGGATTCAACAAGAAAACACCATAGAAGTGACAAACATTGATTTCTACATCTAGTATT
>ML313617.1:2791-15895 GCA_005239505.1 Nicotiana paniculata
TGTGCATAATGGAGTTTATTTCATGTGTAGGTGCATTGGAGATGGAAACCAAGCTAAATGGATGCAAATACATCAAAAATGCGCTTAAGGGTCGAAAAAGAAACACCCGGGCGCTTGGCCCCTAAAGCCAGGCTGTCCCTGGCATTAGTGGGGCGTTTGGCCCCTAAAGGCAGGCTGACCCTGGCGTTGGGGGGGCGTTTGGGCCCTAACGCAAGGCCTGCCCTGGCTTTAATGGGGCGTTTGAGCCCAAACGCCTGGGTCCCGATGTCCAGTCAATTCCGAGTTTTGAAGAGTTTAAGTGTTTCCCGGTTGGAATAGAAGTCTCCTACACGTTTAGGGTTTGTCCTAAACATATAAATAGACCCCAAAACACAACTTGAAGAGAGGAATTCGAAGAGAGGAAGCCATTGAAGAGAAGTCAAACATCGATTTGTACAGCTTTTATTCATTACTTTATAGTTTAGTTATGCAACTTATTTTGGATTTGATTCTTATGAACATGTTTAGCTAATTTCTTTAATATAGGGTTTTGGTAGAACCCGTTGGGGGATGAACTTATTATGTTATTAATATAGTTCTGATTGGTTGATTAATCTCTATTTGTTCAACTACGTTCTTGTTGTAGTTAATTGAATGGCCATCAATTAGCTGTTCCTATTTATTATGTATCTACTTGAGAGAGAGTGCATATTTAGGTAATTGTTTGAACAACACCACTCCCAGAGTATAGACGAAAGTCATAACCGAGGGTTTAGAGGTTGGATTAGAGATAACGATACTTCGGGTGCAATCTAAGTGAACTGTAATGCAATCTAGCTAGCGTAACTTGAGAGAGTGCGTCTAGTAAATTATCATAATTACTTGAGAGAGATTTATGGTAGATAGAGTGTTCATGATTGATAGAGACAACTAATCAAACTATAAGAAGTATTCGAGACGGAAATTCACCGACGGGGGAAGCCATAACTTTAGACCTTTATTACAATTGTTTACACCTTATTGTAGTTAATCTTTAGTTTTCATATTTTCATTCAGTTGTAGTAGTTTAAACAACATCAAGTGACAGTTTAGTATTCTGATAGCTTGCTTGATACGTTAAATCCCTGTGGGATCGACTCTGGGCATAATACCCCGAATTACATTTGCAATGCCCGCTTAGTCTTTTATTAGACATAGTTGAGCGTGATCAAGCGCTCTACTGAAATGAACATGCCTGGCTCATACGGAGCCCATAATCATATTTAAATCCATCCACAACATCGAGTCTACCTTTCTCGCACCAACTAAACTAATAGCTTTTACCTAGGTCCATATTAACCCACTTTCTCTCATAATACGCAAGAACAATCATTATAGCCAGGACAAAACACCCCACATTCCACAACCAAATGAACTGAACACCTTCCAGGTATAAATTCTCAAATAAACAATATTGTACTCCTTTATACTCAGTCCAAATCTTCAATCCATCAAGTGACTACATGTCACACATTATACAATCTTTTCGCGATCATGCTTCCACGACCTTCCACACAAGGCAACAAGTCTGCCCATCCACCACTGGCCATACTACGCTGTAAGACAAATCAAGAACCCATAACCAGGGTACAAAGCCTCTTCCACCGAATATCAATCTCAGGTGACATTGAAGATAACACCATCTTACTCTGAACTTTCAAATCACCTTTTATTGCTCTTCCGAGCTCATGAAATCCTTATCATCACCGAACCGCAATCTCGATTCTTACTCCCGGTTACATACTAGTTTCCGCACCTAACATGCCAATATGAGGTAGCGCAAGAATTCCATCATAACTTCTGAACCACCAATAGGGTGAACACTTCATCATATAGAATTCCCACAATCACCCAACATGCAAATCCTTAAGTAGTAGTCTATACCACTATAACCCTTTCGGGATCCGCCTATACCTGACAAGCCATATCACTCAAATGCTCCCACGTGGAATCCATTACGACAGCCGACAAGCCCCGCACACAGCGGCGCAAACCACATGCATAACTTAATCACACCGAAGGAACTGATCACTGCCGTAAATGTGACATTTCAACCATGGCTAATAAATCTATTTTCTTTTAATCATCTTCAATTGCTTCAGGAATAATAGCAACTTCCTTCAACTCATAGCAAACTCAACCCTCACTCATCCCGAGTGACCTTGATTCACGAAACTATGCCGCCTAAATCCCGCAACCTGTCTCATACCCTCCTGATAATCTTTCTACAATCCGGAGTTTATTTCTCTCACTCCTCCAATACTATCCTGCACGCTGAAACATATCAGAGAACATTCCAGCCATCTTCTTTTTTCTCAGAAATTACTCTGCAAAAGCTCGATTCTCGATTATACTACTGCCTGAAACCCTTAAACGCCGCATTCTTGAATTTTGAACTCACTAGGACCGCTATTGAGAGTCACCCACTCTGACTGGCCCCAAATACAATCAACTCCAAGGCTCTCCTAGAACATGGACACCCCTTTCTATAAAACATGTGACTGAGTCACTACCCTAACAACTCACCTATGCCTTAAGCAAAATTCTGAATCTTCTAAAGCCTAACCCTGATCCGACAGGTCCAACTTTTGCACACATTCATCAAATCCCACGCACAATCACCGTTTCACTCCTTTCCCTTAGCTGAAATGATTTGCCAACACGCTGATAATCCACAAACCAATGAGAAGACAACCCTACAACCCAATTGCAGACGGTGGGACTCCCCCACTTAGCCCGAAGCTACTTCTTGCACCACTCTAGACCCTACTAAGATCCTTTTTCCTTTGATAACACGATCTAGCTCAACCAATCCGTCCAGTTCTTCCAAATCTTCTTGCTAGCACTCCCTAAATACTCAAATTCTCTAGCATCATTCACAAATTCTGCCTCCTACCGAGTATCCACTAGAACCCCGCACAGAGACCTGCCAACCATGCCACCGCTAACCTATTCACAGGAGATAACCCACCTGTGGAAATCACCCACAAACACTTTTCAACGACGCTGAAATGCATGCTCTCTGCAACTTCAATACCCCATCTTACACCCTGCTTCATTTACCAACTTTACTAGTCCTTTCGCTCCTCATGGACATCCATTAAACGCGCGACAATATCTTCAAATTCTAAGATATGCTACCGCTTCCCCACTTTGTGACTGCTCGACTTTCACTTCTTACACCTGGCCTCCTAGAGATGGAACCACTGGCTAGCCTTACTTCAGGATCATTCTCTGTAGCTCTCAAATCAGCAGACCACCACGACTTCAAACTCTTTGAAGATCATCTTTCTCTAGCTGCCTTAATTATCAACACTTATCCGGTACTGAACCAGCGCACCTCACGGTCTCTGCCAACTGCATTCTTCAATACTCCTTCTCATACTCTGACCCCACGTAACCGAAGAAACCATAGCACCGACAAACTTAACACATTCCATTCAATTAATGACGGCGACTTCACATCACAGCTGCATATCCCACCTCACTTGAAGACACCAAGTCTTACTACTTTATCAACCCCAACCGGACCTTTCATAATCCAAATGCTTTTTCTCTACCGGAACTAAAATACCAAAATCTCGAAATCACACTCTGAGAAGACCTCCCTTCAAACCATTCATCACCCCAACATACAGACAAACATTCTATCATCATATCGACATCATACGATAACCAATCGCAAGCATCATCACTACCTGAGCATAGCCTTAACGCTCTCAGAAACACAGCTAATGAGCTGAAACAACATATTATTCTTCCGCAGGTCCATAACAACAGCCCCCAACCAATTACACATGGAAACATCTCGAATTACATCCGTAGCACCATTTCAATTCCTCAAATTTCCTGATTCATAGCAAGCGCTTCGCGACGCGTAAGATTGAGTAAGAATAAACTTAGGCATAATCCTTAAAGGAATCAAATCGCACGATGAGGAATCAAGAAGGGAAGTACTCCTAACAACCCTGTAGCCTCTCGAAGATAAGTACGGACGTCTCCGTACCGATCCGCAAGTCTCTACTAGACTTGCTCATGACTCGTGATACCTACGGGAACCTAGCTCTCTGATACCATGTTGTCACGACCCAAAATCCATAAGGTCGTGATGGCGCCGGACATCATTGTCAGGTAAGCCAATCATTAATTAATTAAAATAAATTTCCGATTTTAACAATTATAAAAAACGTTTCCTTTCACTTTATTACATATTAACCAAATAAAATCTGTTAAGTAAAACAATGGTTTAAATATTACACTTTAGCAAATATATACCAACACATCTCAGAATCCGGTGTCACAAGTACATGAGTAATTTTTAAGAATTTATACAATCGTCACAAGTCCTGTCCGAATAAAGATTGGACAAGGAAATTTAAAATAAAAATAAATACAGTACGAGGGAGACTATGTCAGCTACAGATCGCCTCTGGATGATGCAACTCGCCTAAGTCTCCGAAATCCTCCACATTGCTATGAAAATACCTGTGCAGTAAAATGCACAGCAAGTGTAGCATGAGTACAAAAATAACGTGTACTTTGTAAGTCGCCCGCCTAACCTCAGAGAGGTAGTGACGAGAGGTCAAATTAGACACTTGCTAAAGGTCAATTTAGAATATTTAAGTGCGACACTAAGCATGATTATCCTAGGCAATTTATTAAAGACAGGGATAACATTATCAACTCCGTTTTCGTTTAACACTTTATATCTTCGTCATATTAATAACAATTAATCAACATGGGTGATTTAATCATATAACAATTTAATTAACGGGAAGAAACAACTTCTTCCAAAAAAAATGTTTAATAACTTTAAATCTCTGTCATTTCAGTTGACAATTTAAAATTCCAGGCCAGTAATCAAGCACAAATCATAGCAACTATGCAGTAAATATCATGCGCAAGCAATGCCGAGGGTCGAACGGCGCGGACCAACAATAATAAACTGTGCACTGCCGAAGGGTCAAACGGCTCTAACCATATATGCATCTATCTGGCCCGCTCGCAAATCGATCATGTGACGCGGTTATACATACAAATAATAAGGCTAGCCTGCTCGCGAATCATACCTGCGACTCAGGTGCCCATATGTACACATATCCACATAATAGATCCGTATTTTTATCAAAAAGAAATTTTTTGTCTCAGGAAAGTGGTTAATACTTATTAACGGAACATGTAATATAGCTTTTAAATCTTTGGTTTGAAACTCATTTACCAAGTTTAATAATATTCCATAATACAACCCTACCAGGTACACAATTTTTCACAGAGGAATCAATTCTCTTTCTAGATGATTAGGAAAATGAACTCTAGTCTTATTTTGATATTCAATTACAATTTCAATTATATTAGCAGTTTAGTATTACAGGCAGAATTACATGTACAACACATAAGGCATGCTAGTGGGTCATAGACTACCCGGACAAGGCATAATAGTAGCTACGCACGGACTCCTGTCACCTCGTACGTACGTAGCCCCTGAAGACAATAGCACATACTTAATTAATTCACCTAGGGGTACGATTCCCCCTCACAAAGTTAGAAAGGAGACTTACCTCGCTCCGAGATTCCAAAATCGGCCTCCAAGCCCTTCCGATGACTCCAACCGGACGTACAACTCCCCAAAACTATCCAAACAACGACAACCTAATGAACATATACTCTAATATTTGCAACAATTCAAAATTATATAATTTCTCAACCCCGCTTAGTGAAATGACCAAAATGCCCTCGGGCCCACGTGCCTGGAATCCGAAATTTCTCAAAGATATATTCTACCCATAGCTTTACTAACTCAAATATACAATTTACTCAAATATTCATGCTCAATTCGTGGCTAAGAATCAAATTTCTATTTTCTAGGTCTTTCCTCAAAAATCGTAATTCTCCTACTAATTTCCATGTCTAATCCATGAATATAATTTTGTATTTAACTTAGAAGCATGAAGGAGTTACTTACCTTGACATTGCATGAAGAAATCCTCTCTTTGAAGCCTCCAAGATCGTCCAAACTAAGAGAAAAATGAAGAAATGGCCAACAATTCTCGGTTTAAAAACATTCTGCCCAGCCTCGATTCCGCACCTGCTGTCCTACCTGCACCTTCGCTTCCGCAGGTGCGACCAATCTCCCGCACCTGCGGATGCCTCAACTCCAGCCCAAAATAGCACCTGTGCCCTCTGTCCGCATCTGTGTCTTCGCAGGTGCAGAAATGCCATCGCACCTGCGCTCCCCAGCCAGACTATCTACCCTTCGCACCTGCGGTGCCATAGCCGCACCTGCGGCTCCACACCTGCGATCAAATCCTTGCAGGTGCGGTCACACCAGATGACAACAATCTCATCCTTTTTCAAACTCCCAAACTTGATCCGTTAACCACCCGGAATCCACCCGAGGCCCCGGGGACCCCGTCCAATTATACCAACCTGTTCCAAAACATAACGCGGACTTGATCGAGGCCTTAAATCACGTCAAACAACATCGAAACCACGAATCGCACCCAAATCCCAACTTTATGAACTTAGCAATTTCCAACTTCTGCATCCGATGCCGAAACCTATCAAATCACGTTCGATTGACCCCAAATTTTGCGCACAAGCCATATTTGACATTACAAATCTGCTCCAACTTCCGATCTCGATATCAAAACTTCCACTTCCGGTTGGATTTCTCAAAAACCTTCAAATGTCTATCTTTAGCCGAATGACTTCAAAATGACCTCCGGGCATCCGAATTCACTTCCAATCGCGCTCCCAACTCCAGAATCACCATACGAAGCTATTCCCAGACTCGAAATCCCAAACGCATCAACAACACTGAAATGCACTTCAAGCCCAAATCTATGAAATTCTTCTAAAATGCTAACTTCCATAATATACGCCGAAACGCTACCGGGTTATCCAAAATCCAATCTGGACATACGCGCAAGTCCGAAATAATCATACGAACCTGCTGGAACTTTCAAGTCCTGATTTAGAGGTGGTTTACTCAAAATTCCAATCTTAGTTGATTCTTCCAACTTAAGGCTTCTGAAATGAGAATTTTCTTTCCAAATCAACTCTAAATTTTCTGAAATTCAATTCGGACCACACCTACAAGTCATAATACCTGAAATGGAGCTGCTCATGACTTCAGACCGCTGAACGACACACTAGAGCTCAAAACGACCGGTCGGGTCGTTACAACAATTATCACGAGGACCTCACCCTCAACTCTGAATCACATACTGAAAATATATCATACCAATAGAAATGTCTCCATTAACTCATCTTAGCTGATAAAATCATAACGCTAGCTGATCTCACATCTCGATGGAGTATCAAATCACAGCTCGAAAACAACATACTTAGGAGAATCACATAAAGCTTGCCATGAAGGACAACATGGAATCACTTCCAGTTTGAACACTAGCAAGGATGAATAAAACAATGATAGACACGAGCTACTACTCATAGAATCTCCCAACAGGAACAAACACAAAAATAGAGTGCAAAACATGAAACTCACTCATAAATGAAACAACAAATAATGGAAACTCGTCCTGACCAACAGGACTATAGTGAAATACAATGGTACCCCACTTTATCACTTCAAGACATACCTGGGTGATGATATCTGACACGACGGCCTCTAGCCTACTATATGCAACACACTAATGGGTCGGGCTTCCCCCTCTTGGGCGCCTTTTACCCACCTGAATACCCTGCTATGACACACCTACCTGAATCCTGGAATAATCTCTCACCCTGTGGATAACATCTCCCCACTGAAAACAATCTCTCTGCCGATGTGGCTGTGGAAAACATACAATACTGATCCTCTGAGACCCATGAGTACCTGAAAAGCCCCCATGGGAAGCTGACAATGCAACTGAAATGGTTGACCCAAAATTCTCTACCACGCCTGAGTCCCTCAATGAATCTACGAACTCGCCTCCTAACTGAAGCAATCAAGTGAGATGTATATCTGGCCAACTCACTTAATCTAACGACATACTCCAAAAGTGACATAGCGCTCTGCGCAACTGCTCAAACTTCGCGCCCCGTACATCCCGACGGAACTGAGGTGCAAGATCCCTCAAAGCATCTCCGAAAGATGAATCCATGCTAGTGAAGCTAACTCGGCCAGGTGACCCTAACTCATATGCCGTCACTACTGATCAACTCACTACTCTGGACCTGAGACGTGACAAAAGCAATCCATCTTGTCTCTACAATACCCGAAGTGCGAAGAATATAGTGACACTCCCCTAGTAAACCCGGGGCACCATCTGCCGCCAATCCATTGAAAGATAGAAGGGTGGTACTTCCTGTACCTCTCAAGTCCAAGGTGTTCTCCCTCCGATGCTGCCGTCCTAACCACGGGCTGAACTGAAACCACACATCGTGCTTCTATAACAACTGGAACCTGACCAATACGATCTCACTGCTCTGGGGTGTAGACGGTGGGAGTCTGAACTCCTCCCCTGATCTGTGAAGCAACTGGTGCACTAGAATCAACCTGCCTGGGTTAATGTACCAGTTGTACTAAAAAACTATGCCCCAGCCTCCTGAAGTCCAGGGTAGCAACATGCACCCCCAGTACTTGTTCCCCAATTAGAACTACTGGCGACTTCTCAATGGCTGCTCTGGTAGGCATTTTAACTACGACACGTGCTCCTCGTTGGCCTCTGTCTCTGACCCAGATCTCTGTCCGTAGTCCCAATTTAAATATGCAGTGCAGTATAGGGGGAAAGCTCCCGGATCTCTGTTCGTAGTCCCAGTTTAACTATGCGATGCAGTACAGGGGAAAGCTCCCGGATCTCTGTCCATAGTCCCAATTTAAATATGCGATGCAGTACCGGGGGAAAGCTCCTAGATCTCTGTCCATATTCCCAATTTAAATATGCAATGCAGCCAATGAGGAAACAACCAGAATGCGACAGAAACAACATATATTGCCACAACCGGCGCAAAAGCAACCAAGACCGAAGAAAGATATAGTATAACGTTAGGAAAAACAAAGTCTTCATTTAATTCAAATAAGATCAAATAAGAACAAGGAATGCTAGGCAAGTACTTCTAATTTGAGCAGGAAGAGACGAAACTAGGAATAAGGAATCCATATATAACAAGTGAAATTCATATACGGGGAACATAAGGACCTAAAATCCCTAAAGGTCAATCTACTTGCAAATAAGTCCGAGTACGCACTCTTCACCTAGCGTACGCGGACCACAATAAACATAGAAGACTCAATCCTAAGGGGTAGTTCCCCCACACAAGGTTAGGCAAGATACTTACCTCAAAGACGACAACCCGGTACTCAAAAATAGACTTCTCAGGCGGGAAGGCCTCCGGACGGCTTAAAATCAACTAAAACAACTTCAAAATACATATAAAACTTATATGGAACGATTCCGAATAATAAAGTTTCAATCTTTGCAAATTTATAAAAATCGACCCAAAAGTCGACCCCCGGGCCCGCACCTCGAAACCTGACAAATTTTAAAAAAATCGATTACCCATTCCGATACGAGTTCACCCATACTAAATTTATCCAATTCCAATAATATTTGGTCGTTCAAATCATGAATTTTCATTTTTGAAGTTTTCTTTCAAAACCCACAATTCCCTCAACCCAAAACACAAATTAAATGATAAAATAAGAACTAATTCATGAATATAATTAATTATAGTGTAAGAACACTTAGCCATTCTATTTGTGTGAAAAACCCTCAAAGAATCTCCCAAAACCGAGTTCTAAAAGTCAAAATATGTTTAAAATGGTGAAACCCCCAATTTTGGAAACTTATAACCTGCGCAGGTTTTCAAAGCATCGCGATCGCGTAGAGGAAAAAATATTACTGGTCAAAAATTCCCTATGCGATTTTGAAGGCACATATACGATCGCAGAGGAGAAGGATGTTGGGCTTGGGACATGCTCTATGCGGTCGCGAGGGGAAGGTTTGCGATCGCAGTGAAGAAAGGGGCTGACCTCCGCGATCACATACGTGAAATGGAAAACACATAGAAGAAAACTAGGCATTTCAAATTTACACTATACGATCGCGAATAAGCCTATGCGATGGCATAGAAAGGAGGGACAACAGACATATAACAGCAACAAAAAACCAGATTTTTACTAAGTTTCAACACCCCGACGCCTATCCGAAACACACCCGAGCCCACGGGGCTCAAAACCATACATGCACACAACCTCTAACACATCCTACAGACTTATTCGTGTAATCAAATCACCAAAATAACATCATAAACATCGAATTAAACCTCAAAATCAATGAAATTTCTCAAAATTTCTTTAAACATAAAATTTTGCATTTAAGGTCCGAATCACGTCAAACTAAGTCCATTTCCTACCAAATTTCATAGATAACACATATAAGACATATCGAACCTGTATCGGGCTCCGGAACCATGATACGGGCCCGATATCACAGGTTGCACCTCAAATTTTATTTTCAAAAACTTTTATATTTTTCAGAAAACAATTTTCTTTAAAAATTCATTTCTCAGACTTGGGACCTCGAAATTCGATTCCGGGCATACGCCTAAGTCCTATATTTTCCTATGGACCCTCCGGGACCGTCAAATCACGGGTCCGATCCGTTTACCAAAAGCGTTGACTGAAGTCAACTTTATTCAAATTTCTAATACAAAATTATAATTCTTATCAGTTTTTCACATAAAGGCTTCCCGGCTACACGCCCGGGCTGCGCACGTAAATTGAGGTGAGATAGAAGGAGATTTTTACGACCTCGGAACACATAATTAGCTAGAAATATACGGAATGACCTTTTGGGTAATCACATTTATGCTTGCCATAAAAACCAGTGCATGACATGTAAAGAGGGATAATAATAGAAAAATTGGTGACACAAGATTCAACAATAGGGTGATTGCATGAAGAGACCATAGAATCATACGCATAAAGTACCCTCTCTGCAATGTCAATAACAACCAACACCTAGTGAAATTTTTTCTACAATGTTGACGGGCATGATCACATAATCAACTTGATCCCATGCAACATTTGCGAGTAATCTGTACCCCAATATGTATTCTGCTACGACGTCCTGGGGTTTGACAGCAACAAACTTCTTTTTTTGCGGAGAATTGTGGAACTTATCATGAATTTGTTCAATCCTAGTTTTGAACATACAACCAGTGGTAGTAAACCTTATCTTGTTGTGGGGGCCATACTTTCCTCTTTTCCTCAAGTAATACATTATAACATCAACGTGCTGCAACAAAAACATATTGCATTTATTCTATTGATTATCACAAATTATCTAAAAAATAACTACAAATACATTTGTTTAAATCAGTATTATAGATTATCTACATAATATCCACAGAAAAACTACATTTTCATCTGTGTTTCATCATGATTAAAAATTATCTACAATATATATACAAAATATGTATAATTTTGTGTGTTATTATACATTCATTAACATTATCTACAAAACATCTACAATATACCTACAATTGAGATTGTTACTAAGCATTTATACAGAATATCTCCAATATATCTACCCAATAAATACATATACTGGAGATGGTACTATAACAGTGTTGTAGATACAAACAAAATCAACAAAATAACTACATATTCTGAGTATGAGTTTAACGAGTCGTTGAGGACTTGTCCGGGGTGTGCCAAAGTATAGAACCACTCCTTGTTGTCAACCTTTTGCACTCCAAGATCAAGACCATGGATTAATTTGGTTATCCTTTATAGAATACGGAGCCTTCCTCCTATTTAAACAAATAGAAATTAAAATAAAATTGTTGAATGAAGTGGATATGTAAAAGATGAATACTGGAATCAAAGGGTCAAATTATGTAAACTAACCTCTTTGAACCTGTGTCGGTACCTTGGTATAACCACTTGTTGAATTGTTCCAACAACTCTACCAATAACACTAGTAAATGGGTGCTTCAGGTGAAAAATTTGAGGTCGAACCGAAGTGCTGCCACCAAAACTGTATAAATGGAGAAATGGTGATCGGGCATACTTTCCAGGCTGCCTTGTTCTACCTTGATACACATGTGTTGTTTCATCTTGGTTAGGCTCGCCGAACTTAACCAACTGGGAGAAGTTATCAGGCAGCTCAAAATCATCAAGTGTAACCTCCTTCTTCTCACCTCTGAAGTCTTCTGAATCACCTACATTCACATACTCTGCTTCTTCACCTACATTGACATCTTCCTCATTTTTCTGTTCTCTTTGAACTGTTACTGTGACTCCGTGAATTAGAGATTGTGCATGCATATCTTCTCTCACTGTTACATATTGTATATCTAGCTT
The DNA here is from genome assembly GCA_005239505.1 of Nicotiana paniculata. Classification (NCBI taxonomy): domain Eukaryota; kingdom Viridiplantae; phylum Streptophyta; class Magnoliopsida; order Solanales; family Solanaceae; genus Nicotiana; species Nicotiana paniculata. The sequence goes on from ML313617.1 coordinate 15,123, forward strand.
AATAGAATGGTAAAAAAATTGAAACAGAAAGAAAAAATCTCTGAATACAATTTCATACCTGCAATTTCTTCATTAACTGCACCTTCAAAATGGGAATATAAATCAACACGTGCTGGAAGATTCTCATTAATTTCCAGCTCATTCACATGGCCTGTTTTTTCATTAAAGATTTTGAATTATAATGGATAGTAGTGGCTTGACAGTTTTAGGAGATATGTAGGTGTATTATAGAGATCTACATAAATATGTAGACCTGTATAAATATATTGTATTTAATTGTATATATATTGTAGAGATAACGTAAATATATTGTAGATATTTTGAAGATATTTTGTAGATATGTTGTATATATGTTGAAGATAACTTGTATATAATTTGTAGATAAAGTGGAGGTATATACCTGTTTTGCTGCTGCTGGCATGCACTGGTTCTCCGCTAGTGAACTGAAATTGTTGATTGTTCTTGTCTTTTGGTTGGTCAGAATTTTTGGTTGAACTCCCAGCAAACTGAAAGTTTTATATTAGTTAGGATATATATTTTAGAGGTGACATAAATAGTTTTGTTAAATGAATAAATTTTAAATATTACCTTTGCGTCAACGTTATCATTTCGACTATTTATCACCTACAAAATAGCCTTGACTGACTCATTTAGTAGCACTCAAAGGCTACCTAGTTCTTCAAAGACATCTTTCCTAAAAGGTGCAAGCTCTAAATCAACCTACATATTAAAAATATAGAGAGTTAACTTCAAAATATGGCTTAACATACATT
>MDKI01022125.1:0-12520 GCA_005239505.1 Nicotiana paniculata
TTCTTGACGATCATGTCTATTTGTCAGCTGGATTCATCACTATGTGCATTATGTCTTCAATCTCTGCCTTGTATTAATTAATTGATTTGTCAATATACCATTTTAATGAGCATGTCAGCCTGTAGAATCTACTATTCCTTTCCTTAGTCATGAGTATTTATGTTGATTAATTGCTTAGTGATCCATTTGATCGATTAATTAGGCTAATACTTAGTTCTAAACCAGTGTATGGACATGGTTTAACCTAGATTTATCAATACTAATTTAGTTAGCAATAATTTCCTATAATCATTTCTTAATAGGTAAACCTAGTCTAATAGTCTCTTAAGTAGTTAACTAAATCCTAAAAGCTGTCTAAGATAGTTAGTTCAGGATTAATTAACTAAAATAAATTAGTTAACCTAGATTTAATAGTTAGTCAAGTTTCTGCTTTTAGGTAATCGAGTTGAATTAACCAAATTGAATCAGTTAACTTAGGTTAGGAGTTAAGCTGATTGACTTGAATTAATTAACAAGCTAAGCCTAGTTGATTAATAGGAACTTAATCAATTAAACTTTAACTAGTTTGACTCAACCATAATTAAGAACAATTAATAGTTTGACTATAGAACCTAACTAGTGTTAGTTAACTATAGTTAAATGATAACCCAAGTAAGTAACCCTGGTTACCCTATGGTAAATAAAGGAACTTCAAGGGGTATATTAGGTAATGTAGACTTGGGAAATCAGAATTTTAAGGGTAAAAGGGTCTTTTTATGGGTAGGAAAGTTCTAGAACAGGGGCAGCTGTCCCAAAGATAAGGTTGACATATCCCATTCCAAAATATCCTATAAATAGACTCTCTTTGTAGAGATGAAGGGGTTCCTTTTTTTTCACTGTCTCTGAACTGCTGAAAACATCTTAAAGAATACAGAGAAATCAGAGCTATTTTCCATTCATAAACAAAAATTTCAAAAAAAGAATTAGTAGAAAAGCAAAGAAAAATCTGATTTCCCTTGGAATCAAGTTCATAAATACATGGTCTAGTTCTCAGCTTATGTTCTTTTACTTTAGACTCTTATTTTGGGAGTTTTAAGCATTCTTACTCAAGATTTCTGGATCATTCTTGCTGGGCTACTGGGTTTTCTTTAGGTTTCTGTTTGGTGCTGCTGATCTCTCTTCCTTCTTGTTGTTTATTGTTCATACTTGACCTTTATTTGGTCAAGTCTCTTTGTTGTTCTTTTCTCTTAAAAGGTATGTATCAGCTCATCTCTTCTTAATAAAATTTTTGGACTAGAATCCTCATCTTCTACGCACTGTATAAAACTGGCTGTTCTTGATAAACGAAGTAACTGTTTCTATTTCGTTAGATGTGACTGTGTAGATGCTTATTGGCATGATAATGACTCTGTGAGTGTGATAGGTAATGTCTTGATGTTAGTATTTCTCCTGCTGGTGCATGATTGTTTGCTTCAGATTATATGTATATAAATTTGATGAATACTCATAGTTCTATATTAGGAAACAAGCTGCATTAGGATGTTGAATCTGACCTTCTCTATGGTCAGGTTCTATCAATAAGAATCCAGAAATATGCTTTCGATTGAGTCTCTTTGGTCAATAATGAGATTCAATAAGCAAGTCTCTAGATAGTTTAGGATGTTGGCATTAGGGTAGATGAATATGACTTCTTAATAGTAAAATTCAACCCTTAGTAGTGCACAAACATTAGTATGGTTGGCTGAAATTTACCCTTTAAAGGGTATAAAATATGTTATCAAGAAAGGCATTAGAGTGAGGAATCTGAACCCTTGAATGGTCAGATTCATCCTCTAAAATTCCTAAATAAGCAAGCCTCTATATGGTTTGTAATTATGTTAAGTTAGCACTAGGGTAGATGAATCTGACTTTCTAATAGTCAAATTCACCCCATTGATAGTGCATAAACAGTAGTTTAGCTTGCTGAAAATTATCCTTCAAAGGAAGTAAGTGTGTAATGAGGAGGTGCACTGAGAAAGTGAATCCAAAATCACAAAATAGTCGGATTCACTCCTCAAAATGCCCATAGTAGTCAAAGTATTTGAAGAAATACTTGCTAAAATTTGTTGCATAACATATGGATATGACTGTAAGGGTCAAAAAGTTTGGCGTCATTAGAATAAATCTGACCCCTTCCATGGTTAGATTCCTTTCAGTAAATGCATAAAATTTCCGTTATGGTATTATAAAATCTCACATCAATAGAGCTAAGTCTGACCCCGTAATGGTTAGATTTGCTCTAATAGATGCATTATACATCTATATTGAGATGATTAGAAACCACAAAAGAAGAGCTGCAAGTGCAGAGAATGCGGATGAGGAGCAACCCATTAGGATTTTTTTTAGCTCTTTCTTTAATATTCAAAACTGTATTCTTATAGGAGTTGTATTTTTTATTTATGTAAAAAGATTATTCATTTCTGCATTCTGGGATTTTGTAATCTAAGATGGGACTGTATATTCATTTTTCATCCCTTTTAATATGTAATGTTTATGCTGATCTCTGCGGCAATCCCTTGGAATTTCTAATCTAGTCCTAATATAAGAAGTAACACAGTGCTAATAGGTGTTTAATCAAAAGAAGAACTTGTATTTTCTTAAATCAGTCTGCATGGAACTTTGAATGAATATTTACTGAATTTTTTTTAAAAAAAAGCATTCGTTTAAAAAATCAGTCTTTTTTCAATACAAGTAGAAATTAGTAAGATTATTTCTAGTTCATTTCATATCTCGAAAATGTCTTATGAAAGTCCATATGGGAACACTTCGAATACGTTCTGATTTTAGAAACACGGGACTAGGGTATTATTAATAAATCAGCATGTGTTTATGTTATTTCAGAAATTACAAAGGCCTAGGAAATAAAGTGATTCTAGCTTACAAAATTCAAAGCAGAAAATCAGTAGATAATGTGTTTTATATGTTTGTGCATATATGATGTGTTTCTCAATGAACATATTTGATACCATTTAGCATATTAGAATGTAAAAACCTTTAAGATTTGATGGAGAATCGAATTTCCTAACTAGTAGTCCCTTATTGCAAAATTAGTCACAATTAGGATTGGCCAAAGAGTTAAATGGTAAATTGGGCTAAAATATGGTCATAGCCTAAAAATCTTGTCCTTTAGGTTGGTAGGTTTAATTTTAGACAATCTTCACATACCTTATAGATAGAATCATACCCTTTTGATTCAAATTTGATAAAGAATCGAATATTATTCCATAACTACCATAACCTACACTCGGGAGTGGCAACTCATGCCCCGACCCTTAACTCTAAACAACTAATAAAAATGCACGTAGCAATCACGAGTGCGTTTCATGTGACGTTTTTGCCATGTGCTCAAAAACAACAAGTGTACGCCATCGTAACTTGTCCAAGAAAAATCCATAAACATCCCAATTGATTTTAAAATTAAAATGCTCCTTCAAATGGAAAGCATAAAGAATAAACGAACATCGCCTCAAATAGGCACTATAAAATTGTCATGACCATACTCTTGACCACGTAATCTACACTCGGGTGTGACAACTCATGTCTCCGTCTTCGACTTCAAACTATAATAAAAATCACACGTTTTAATTGCGGGTGCATTTCATGTGGCGTAGTTATAATGTGTCCAAAAATATATAAGCGCACGCCATCGTGACTTATTCCAAGATAAATCCATAAATATTAAAAGCGGCTAAAAAGTGAAAGAGACTAAAAAGCACAATAGGTTTAAAATATGTAAGTAATTGGATAGTTAGGCCAAATATCAATAGTTAAGCGACCGTGCTAGAACCACGGAACTCGGGAATGCCTAACACCTTCTCCCGGGTTAACAGAATTCCTTACTCGGATTTCTGGTACGCAGACAACTTAAAACAAAGTCAAAATTTCCTCGGTTTGGGATTTCAATAAATAAATGGTGTCTCGGAACACCGTAAAAAATTTGAGTGGCGACTCTTAAATTAAAAAATAAATCCCAAAATCGAATAATGTCACTTAAATTGGAAAAACTCCCTTATTACCCTTCATTAATCCGGGGGGTGAAAAAAGGAGGTGTGACAGCTCTGGTGACTCTGCTGGGGAACGAACCCAGAATCTCTGGTTCAGGGTTCAAGAATTCGAGCTTATATAACTGTTATGTTTTGGCTTTTATTGTCTGATTTTATGTGTTTAAACCTGACGTGCTAATTTCCATATTTACCGCTTTGATATTTATCTGAATTGGATATAAACTGTGCCGAACCCCTCTTCTCTCTGAGTCTTCTAAATCATCTGGGAAGTGTGCACTTCGTGTGACTTCTTTTCTGTTAGATTCATATCCAAATGTTAGAATGAGGTACAGACAAGTTTCAAAGCCGGTGAAGCTTCTGTATTCCCGGTATGCTGCCCCCCTCCCCGGCTCGAGTTGTCCACTCGGGTAAGCCTGGTCTAGAACAAAACCCCAGGATTTATACTTAGTATAACGTAGCCTCATGCCGTATCCCTAGTAGGAACGATTATTTGCATCACATGCATTTCACTTAGGGGACTCAACACAGGGGTTGGGTCCGTCTAGGACAGATGTACCCAAACATAAAAGACTACCCTGATGCATCTTACCTTCTACGTATGCATTTATTTGTTTCAGCTTGTGTATTGACCGGCTAAAATAAAATAAAAAACAGAAAACCAAGAGTGAGGTAGAATAGAAAATTCACCTTGTTTTGAAAATCCTCGTATTTATCCCAAAACTCTGCCAAAATTTCTGAAAATAATATTCCAAAACAAAATGAGTAGGTGTATATTATTAATCAGTCAAGATTTTCCTGAACTACGCATTGTTTGATTCTCACCGGTGTGAGATACGTAGGCAACCCTCATCGGGTCCAACTCTATTTTTAAAAATAAAATAAAATAAAAAAATCAAAGGATATAGTCCTAAATAAAGATAGGTGACGCCACTATAGCCTGATTGCCCAAGTGGGGCACCGGAAGGCTGTTTTTGCAAAAGTGGCCCCTTGTGGTTTGTCTTTAAATTTTGACCCAATTTGCAAACACAGCCTTAAAAACTTCCTACCCGAAGTATCGGAGGGCCGTATTCGCAAAAATGGTCCATTACAAAACCCTGTGCAAAAATAACACTTTTCAAAATTTTTTGTGGTTTTAATCAAAACGAATGTGCAGGATGAATACAGTCGAAAACATTCCCTTTAGGGCAGTCGAGGAAATCCCTTTAGGACTCCATATGTGGTGGAGCGACTTGGGGAAGCTAGTAGAAAGTCTACAATGAAAGCTTTAGGCGGACTTACTGGTCTTCTAAAAATCAAGCCAAGGTTGGACATCGTCGAGGCTCTAGTACCGTTTTGGGGTCCCGCCCATTACGTGTTCCACTTTTCATACTTTGAATTGACACCCACACTAGAGAAAATAGCAGGGTATGGTCGTCTCAATGACAATATTAGAAGTCGGTACCCAGTGGCACCCAGGGTAGTGACTCCACATAAGTTCTTGGATCTGTTGAGCATTAGTCGGGACGTCCAAGACCCTCACCTGTCCGAAGGTTTCTGCACTTTCTATTTTCATTACAAACGTTATGGAGATCCCCTGGGTTATGAGGCTAACAACACTGGTCTAACTTACAAAGATAAGGCTAAATGGGAAGCCCGTCGAGGGCTAGCTTTTGTGGTAGCATTCTTGGGCACCTTGATTTGCCCAAGAAGCGACGGATGCATAGATATCGGGCTTGTGGGAATGGAATATTTCATGATGGAAAAATCCAATGGAACACTTATACCAATGGTCTTAGCCGAGTTTTACCGTGCTCTGACAGTTTTCCAATCTAGGAGAAAGTTCTTTGAGGGGTGCAACCTGCTTCTACAAATCTGGTTGATCGAGAACCTTTGTCATCGCCTAGGCTACATGAACTACGGCTTAACCGGTTTGATTGCATCAAGGAACATGGCACTCGGGTAAAGGGCCACAAATTTCCTGAGGGCACGGAAGCCTGGCACTCATACTTGAGTTCATTGACTGCCAACCAAATCGAGTGGACGTGTGGGTGGCTCCCTGTCAGCGAGGTTATCAATATGTCTGTTGAGGTTTGCTATCTCCTTTTAGTGGGCCTACGAAGCATTCATCCATATGCCCCACACCGAGTCTTATGCCAGTTGGGAAGACAACAGGGTGTTCCCCATGACGAGGAATTAAGCCAACAAGCCATTGAGTTATGCCCGAGAGCTGCATTTCCTGAAGGCAGGGTCCATCAAATCTGGAACTAGTGCAGGTTTTTAGAACCTCAAACTCGGGTAAGAAATTTATCTAAGGGGGAAGTAGAGCCCGCCTACACTTGCTGGTATGGCGTAAGAGGCAGAGAGAATCAAGAGCAAGAACGACCCGCAAAGAGACCCCACGTGCAACAATTCACCGAGCAAACACAAGAGCACTGGGCTTGGTTAGAAAAGGAAAATAACTACCAAGCTACCATAAGAAAGTTGGAAGCCTAAATCAGGGAAATAAAATTTAAAAACATTCTAAAAACTGCCACAATTGAAGGGGAGAAAAATAGGTTAACCCAAGAAAATGAAGTTCTCCGGGCCCAGATACAGAAATTAAAAACAGCTGCTGAGAACCCAGAGAGAAGCAAAACTGATGAAAAGCTTATCAACAGTCTGAGGCATAAAGTGTGCAGATATGGGAATGATCTCGACAAAGCTGAAGAAGAACTAGCCGGAGTTCGTGCAAGATTAACAAGAAGCGCAGAGGAAAGAACAAAGTTTGTCCATAGACTGAAAAGGAAATATGACCAAGAAGTCACAAGCTTGAAGGAAAAGGTGGCCATCCTCGAGAAGGAAATGGCCAAACAGGCAAAAAGGTTCAAGGCAGACAGGGAACAATGCTATACCATGATGGCTCAGTTGGAGGAAGGTTTGCAACAATTGCAAGAAAAGAGTCATAAGGACGCCTAGGTTATAGAGGCTAGGTCTCAACAGATCGAGCGCTTACTCCAGGAAAAGGGCGTTATCAGGCAGAGGGTCAGAGAAATTGCGGATTATATTGTCACAAAATTCCAAGAGTGTGAATATATGACTCATACCACCTTCTTCTCAGCAGTAATGATATTCGTCCACAAGATAATGGACGACCTACACCGCCTCCAGCAAGGTTTGGTACGGAGGCCTGTAGCAAGACCGAATGATGTCCCGCGGGCCCCTGGAGCAGTAGAAGCACTCATGTATTCTTGATGTCTTTTTCGAGTCTGTATTTCATTTTCCTGTTTGAGTCTACTTTAAGCCTTTGTAGTTTCTTTAAAATTTCCAAGAAAATATGTCGGAGTCTTTTGTATTGAATGAAAGCTGGAAGTTTTTTCCTAATGAATGAAAAGTATAAAATGTTTATGTCCTTTGGTATTTATTGCATGAACTACCTGATGATCTGATTCACGCGGTGCCGTGATACGTAGGCAATCCACATAGGATTCGATCATAACCATAATAAAGGAAACCGAGCGAGGAATAAAAGAGCAGAAATAATAACAAAGGAAAGAAAAGTTCAAAACCCAGAAATAAAGCCGGGATGAAATACACAACTGTAGCAAAAACATGTAGAATAGCATTTAATTTCCTATTTGCATTGCATACCCCGAACGTAGGATTGCCTATGTGATACATGTTTCAACCTAACATTTTGTTGGTTCGATCTAAAAGGCATTTTTAGGTTGTTGGTTTTGCGGTAACCTAGCTTCCCATCCTTACTTCACTAGATCAAAGGGGAGCATAGAAATTACGTCTGAAAGTCACTTGCCGATCATAAACTCTTCCATGGATGACCTAAATCCGGCCATCCCAACATCTGAGTCAGCAACCGCTGAAGAAAATAGGACTCTGCATTGCCGCATGCTAGAAATGTGGGACGCATGGTCCAATGGTAGGGAACCACCCAGTACCATCCTGGGTTTCCCAGATATAATTCCCTGGGCAGGCGGGACATCCAACATCCCCATAAGTTACCCAGCCACGCCGTTTGGATATCTAACTATGTCGGATCACTTTGCCGGAAGGCCTTCTGAGGTTCGCCCCCAGGTCCTGTTTTCTAGTGTGTCTTCCAACATCTTCACCGCACAACCAATCTCCGCCACGGCTCCACCAACTATCTGTAGGCCAAGTTTCGAGCCGCCAGCAATCACATTCCAAACACCATCCATCCATCAGGATACCACTCATGTTACTCCCAATGCATACCCACAATAACCTCAGCCTAAGGTCACTTTGGGACAAGATAAGAAAAGCCTCGAGAAAGAAAAAATGAATCGAAAAATGAAGAGTATTGAACAGAGCCTCAAGAATATACAGGGGCTGAGGGGGCAGAAAAGCGTCTCCTATGCAGACTTGTGCATGTTCCCGCACATCCACTTGCCTCTTGGGTTTAAAACCCCCAAGTTCGAAAAATATGACAGACATAGGGACCCTATAGCCCATCTGAAAAGGTACTTCAACCAGCTTAGGGGAGCAGGTGGGAAGGAGGAACTTCTCATGGCATATTTTGGAGAAAGCTTGACGGAGATATCATCAGAATGGTACATGGACCAGGATATATCCCGCTGGAACATATGGGATTACCTGGCACGGGACTTTGTCCGGCAATTTCAATACAATGTGGACATCGCTCCTGATAGGAACTCTTTATCCAATCTCACAAATAAATCCTCAGAAAGTTTCAGAGAATACGCCATGAAATGGCGGGAGCAGGCCTTCAGGGTCAAACCTCTGATGGATGAGTTTGAAATGGTCAGTGTCTTTCTACAAGCACATGAAGCTAATTACTTCCAAAATATGATGACTCATGGGCAAACCATTTGCTGAAGCAATCAAGATTGGAGAAATGGTCTAAAAAGTGGTCATATTCTGAGCCAATCTTCCATAAGAGCAACCTCTCAAGCCATCCAAAGCGGATCCGGGAGTGCAGCCAACAAAAAACAAGAAAGAAGAATGGACCATGATGGTTTTTGATGTCAGGAAGCCTCGACAATACCCACATCCATTTCCCAAAGCTTCCCAATATTACTATCCTCACCAAGACGCATCTTATGCTACACCCCCTTTTTCCTATGCGGTAATGAACGCTCAGCCACATCCCAGGCCGCAACAACAATACAATCAGAATAGAGCTCCACCTCCGAGAAACAACCATCCTCCCCCAGCTCCGTATAATCCACGCCCTCCCCAAAACTACCCATACAACACCTACCCTCGTGAACCACCAAGGAGACCCAACTTCACTCCTATCAGGGAGCCGTATTCAAGCCTCTTCCCAAAATTAGTCCAGATGGGGCTTCTATAACCCGTATCTCCGACCAGGCAAAACCCAACATCAACATCATACAAGCTAGGAACCAATTGTGCTTACCATTCTGGAGCAGGAGGGCATGACACGGAGGAGTGTTGGACCCTCAAAGAAGACGTGGAAAGACTTGTAGAACAAAAGAAAGTGGTGTTAAGGGACGAAAAAGCTCCCAATGTGACGAACAATCCATTACCCACTCACAATCATGGGTCCGTCATCGGCATGATTTGCGAGGACCAGGATTTTGACTATCTCTAAAGGCCATCATCGCCATCGCAAATGTGGAAAGAAAGCTCAAGGTGGCACCCAAACCAGTCAAAGAGATGAAGAATAGTAACCCCGTCCCCCAAGTCACCGAGAAGGCTGAGGCAGAGACAAATAGGGGACCCTCTTAAGACGCTGTTCTTTACGTCCCCAAGGAACCCAAGAAGGAACAAAGTGTGTTGAGCCCTCCCAGGACGTTACAATTCAACAAGGCAATGATGAACGACCCAACAACGTACATGCCGAAGGGGACGTATGTGGCGCAGAGGCAAATAATTTCACCAAGGCTGAATGATCCCGTGGTTATTAGCCGCGCGTCGCAGAGTCCCATGAAGAATACTACTGCCATCCCCTGGAATTACAACAAGACGTTGGTGACGTACAAAGGAAAAGAAATTACTGGGGAAACAGGAGACATAAACTCATCAGAGAAATACCTCAACCTGGAAGAACTGAACAAAAGCAAGCAGAAATGCTTTCCACCTAAAAAACTGATCAGTGCCGGAGAGGTAGAAGAATTCTTCAAAAATATGAAAACTGCTGAATATTCCATAATTGAACAGCTCAGAAAGTCCCCCACTCAGGTCTCACTTCTATCCTTGCTGATAAATTCAAACGAGCATCAGAAAATCCTGATCAAAACACTTAACGAAGCATATGTTCCGGCCGAGACAACGGTTGGGAAAATGGAAAGAATGGCAGAACGATTTTTTGAAGTCAACCGGATCTCATTTAGCAAGAATGACTTGCCCCCGAAAGGGTCTGCCCACAACAAATATCTCCACCTAACTGTTAAATGTGAAGGTTACTATGTGAAAATAGTTATGATGGACGGCGGATCTGGAGTTGATATTTTCCCTCTCTCGACCCTACATAGAATGGAGATTAGGACTGAGAGAATTAGGCCCAACAATGTGTGCGTCCGCGCATTCGATGGTATCAAGAGAGACATGACCAGGGAGATTGATTTGGTCTTGACAATCGGCCCTGTCGATTTTGAAGTGACATTCCAGGTCATGGATATGGATACTTCCTACAATTATCTCCTGGGAAGGCCTTGGATCCATGTAGCAGGGGCAGTGCCATATAATCTCTACCAGATGGTTAAGTTCGAATATGAGGACCATGAAATTATGGTCCATGGGGAAGACAATCAATCTATTTACAGGGACCCATCAGCCCCATGCCTAGAAGCAAGAGAGGGCAGCGAGCACATAGTCTACCAGGCTTTCGAGATTGTGGTTGCGGACCAGCATGAGGAAGGAACCCTATGTCCTCAACCCTTCCTATCAAACGCATCAATTATGGTCGCCAACGACATGATTAAACATGGGTACACACCTGGAAAAGGGCTCGGGGTGTCCTTGCAAGGCATTAAAGAATCCATCACTTTGCCTACCAATAAAAAGTTCTTTGGCATAGGGTTTCAAGCTACTCCCGACGATGAACAATGGGCTGACTTGTCACACCTCCTTTTTCGCCCCCGGTGAGGGAAACAAGGGAGTTTTTCCACTTCAAGTGACATTATTCGAATTTTGGGATTTATTTTAGTTTTCAGAGTCGCCACCCAGATTTTTTACGGTGTTCCGGGTCACCATTTATTTATTAGAAATCCCAAAATCGAGGAATTTTGACTCTGTTTAAATTGTCTGCTAACCAGAAATCCGAGTAAGGAATTCTGTTAACCCAGGAGAAGGTGTTAGACACTCCCAAATTCTGTGGTTCTAGCACGGTCGCTTAATGATTAAACTTGACCTAAATTGTTTAATTACTGATCTTGTACCTATGTGCATTTTTAATCTTTTTACCGTGTTTATTATTTATTTGTATTTAAATAGTTATTTTGAGACGGGTCACGTATGCGTAAACCCGTAGAGTTTGAAATGTGTCTAAAATCATGTCACGCGGACATGTACATAATTCTCAACACTGAACTCATTGCAGGAGATAAATAAAGTTGCGCAAACGCGTATTTTATTTGGTTGTTAAAAAGAAACCGGGATCAGGTTACGCAGGCCCGATGATTTTAAGAAATTCGTTCCTAAAACTGTCTCTACGAGTATTCATTTTAGTCTTTATTTGTGTTACGTAAACGTATACACACTTGGAGAAAAAGGTATATTTTAGTTATTTCATTCAAAGCTACGTAAACATGTATACTTCGGTGATTTATTATCTATGTCTGAAAGTGCTATCTAATTTAAGGGCGGGTTCGAATTACATCTAGTATGAATCTCTAAGTCAAGTTATAAGACCAGGCTATGGCCAAATTTATCCCTCGAATTAGTCACGTTAGGGCACCCTAGTTTTAGCTACTTGCAAAGAAAGTAAAGTTATGTAAATAAATGCATATCAATCAATAAAGATCCAAAGAGGAAATCAACCTTACTAATTCATGAATTACATATTGGAAAAGCAGTAAACCTACCCCATTAACGATATAACATGGAGTGTGTAAACTCATTCATTCAAGTAATCTAACTTTAATACTACATTAAGATAAACAGATCCTACATATTTACAAATTCTAGAGTCCCAAGAGCATTTTTGAACAGAAAATCCTATTTACATGTATCCTTCAATATTAGCTATTTTCAAGATTTTCAACAAGTATTTTGTACAAAACTGATTCGAACACGAAGTTATAGAAGAACATATTTTGAACGAAAATGATTTTTTGGATCTGAATATGTTTTGGTCCAAGAAAACTATCAACACCATTGATTGCAGTTTTAGCTCATTTTTCAGAATATTAAAGATGCCTGTATAGATCAATTTTGCAAAAAATCTGAAATTCAATGTTGCAAACAGTCTGCCCATTCTTACATTACAAGAGTTAGATTGTACGTCATGTTTTGCACATTTTTCAACTAGGATATGTATGTTTGGCAGTGGAAAATTATCTTTGGGACTTGCTTTATTCAGA
>ML313621.1:0-17320 GCA_005239505.1 Nicotiana paniculata
CGTCTCCTCAAGGGCCGCAATGCGGTCCCCAAAATTCACCATCGTCAGAAATGGTGGTAATGCAAATGCGTTCCCTCGTCTGATGTCGAGCTTGGGCTCTGATACCAACTATTACGCGGCGCCTTCCTGAGGTTGTTTGGAAGGGTGGCGTAAGTCTAAGCAACCGATGTCAAGGTGGTTGCTGTCCGCCAAGTGACGTCCCCTCCGCACGCTAGACGAGATTGTCAGTGCCGTGCAGGAAAACCAATGCCAACAATTTGAGAGAACAGTAATGAGAATTGAATAAAAGCTTGATTGAATTAATGAAAGCTGTTACAAAGAGAGCAATGCGGTGTCGAGGGGGAGAGACACCAGTACAGAGAATTGCTTGCTAGAAAATGTTTGATTACAGGAATAGACTAAAATATGCTGGAGAAACATAAGGAAAGTACATGGAATAAAAACTACTCTAATAATAAAGGAAAAAGGACTTAGTTTTCTACAGGGGTAGAAACAGGTCCGTTGTCAGCTGCTTGTGGCTGGGCGCTCACGAGGGAAATTGGTGGGGGCGACAGAGGCACATGCGCGCTTGTCACTTGGCGCGGCCAAGACCACGGGGCCGTCCGTGGCGCTAGGCGTTGAGAGGCTTGCTGGGACGCCACGGGGCGCGTCCAAGGGGTCATGGGGCATGGTTGGAAAGCCGCCCATGACAATATGACCCAGTCCCATAACATCCCACAGACCTGCTCGAGGCCTCAAATCACATCAAACAACGCTGAAACCATGAATCGCACTCCAATTCAAGCTTAATGAGCTTTAAAATTTCCAACTTTTATATTCGATGCCGAAACCTATCAGATCACGTCCGATTGACCTCAAATTTTGTACACAAGTCATATTCGACATTGCGGACCTACTCCAACTTTCGGAATCAGAATCTGACCCCGATATCAGAATCTGACCCCAAAAACTTTCAAATTTCTATCTTTAGCCAAATGACTTCAAAATAACCTACGGACCTCCGAATTCACTTCCGATCGCGCTCCCAATCCAGAATCACCATACGGAGCTATTCCCAGACTTAGAATCCCAAACGGACATCAATATCACTGAAATGCACTTCAACCCATACTTATGAAATTTCTTCTAAAATGCTGACTTCTACAATATGCGCCGAAACGCTCACGGGTCATCCGAAACCCGATCCGAACATACACCCAAGTCCAAAATCATCATACAAACCTGCTGAAACTTTCAAATCCTGATTCTGAGATCGTTTACTCAAAAATCCAATATTTGTCGATTCTTCCAACTTAAGGCTTCTGAAATGAGAATTTTCTTTCCAAATTGACTCTAAACTTCCCGAAATTCAATTCGGACTACAGTTACAAGTCATAACACACCTGAAATGAAGATGCTCATGGCCTCGAATCGCTGAACGACGCGCTAGGACTAAAAATGACCGGCCGGGTCGTTACAGTCACAAAATAAGGAAAATAGGTAGAGAATCACAGAGAAGTATCAATGTCAGAAGAAAAAGTATAATTTGAACCCTAATAGAATCAATCAATCTCTTCTAAGTGACAGAGACAAAAAATAACGGGAAAATCAATTAAATAATCAGTGAAATAAGCAGAAAACCTAGGGTATAAAGCATAGACACAAAAATCAGTCGAACTAGTAAGGATAATCAGATTCAAACACTTAGCAGCTTTAAAACCTTTTGAAGAGAACTTAATACGAAACCCTAGTTTTTGAAAACATTGAAAATCTATTAGTGATAAGAAAAAATAGAATGTTTTCGAAGAAAAATACCAAATAGCACTTAAAATCGCCTCAGATCTACAAGGATATGAACAGACCCAAGTAGAAAGAGATTAGTTTTTTTTTGAAAGATGACAGAGATGAAAGGAAATCTGGTTTGGAACCAGAGGCGCGAGCCATAAACACGAAGATAATAATACTCACAAACGGAGATGAACATAGGTAGGCTTATGAAAAGGTTTTGAACAAATCTGAGTTAAATCTCTTCGAGATTCCTTCACATAACAACATAATCGAACAACCAGAAGAGGTGAGAGGCCGACAGGTGCCGAAAATTACAGATAAACTCCATGGAACGGGGGTTTTTCGGTGATGGCGACTAGGGTTAGGGGGAGTTTTTGAGAGAGAAGAGGAGAGGACAGGGAAACGAGGGCAGCTGAAATGAGAGAGTGAGTAGGGTTTTGGGGTTGGGGTTAATTAAAAATGGTAATTTTATCCTGGACCGTTGATCTTTTGAGATCAACGGCCAGGATTTGACCTGATGGTGGGGCGGGTTGGATAAAGATTTGGGCTTGGGTATTTTAATTGGGCTGGGGGTGTGTTTTGGGCTAAGTCCGAAATTAAAACAATAATTAAAGGGGAAAGTTATTAAATACCAAATTAANTTTGTTAAATACCCAATTAATTCGATAAATAATTTGTAAAAATAATTAATAAATTATAAAAAATGATTTTCATGCATGAAAAATAATTTAAGATAATTACTCAATATTATAAAAATATAAAAAGCTATTTTCTGGTAAAATAATGTAATAATGCGTACATGGGCCATTATTGCCAAGTTATTGCAATTATAACCCGAAAAAATATAGATGTGATTATTATGGAATAATTAAAGCCTGTTATGAATATAAATGATAAAATTAAGTAATAAATTGTTATAAAGCTTTGTGATGCAATTAGTCATTATTTATATAATAAAATTCTAGGATAGATAAAAAAAATCCTTAGAAAAATGCGGAAATTATGGAAAAATATTAGTTGATGCTCATGTACTATTTCGAAAATAGATATGCATTTTAAAAATAGTACAGGGAAAAATTGGGTATCAACAGCTGCCCCTCCTTACCCGGGAAGGATGAAAGAGTTGTCGGGTAAAGATATGATGACCAATTTTGACCGAGTAGGGTGATTTGAGAGACATAGGCCGCACTCTGATTTCTGAGCTGCCTACATATCCCTGGTTTTACAAGAATCAGGCCATGTGTAGTTCTGGGTTCATCGGCGAAATATACCGATGAAGTTATCACAAGAGCGGACACAAGGTTTTGGAATAGGTGAAACGGTTATGATGAGCAGTCAGGTCTGAAATAGTGTGCATGGACTGGAGCGAGACTTCTCCTGTTAGGATAATGGTTTCTCATTGGGTTACCTGCAAATAAAAGATGTGCTACAAGCGTTTATCTGTGCATAGATTTAAACATGATGCAAATTCCCTTAAGACCATGAGAATTGTCTTTGGACGATTGAGGATGATGTCCGTAGACCATGATGTACCGGGCCATGAATTGTTCAGTGAGGGATTCTCAGGCCATGAAATGATGTTCTCGGGCCATGAAAATTGTGTCTCCGAACCATGACGCCTTTGAATAATGATATGCAAGTTTGAGAGATCCTCCGGCCATGGCATGGTGTCTTCTTGCTATGAGGATGAGGCCTTCAGACTATGATGCCTTTGAAAAAGTTGGCGATATTTCATCCCATGAGGTGTAAAATCTGATGCTAGAAGCAACATGATAAGGCTTAGTCTTGTAGGAAGTTGAGGGAAGAGCTTAGCCCGAGAGAAGAAATAGGTAACGCAAGGGAGCCAGTGCTTAGTCTCCTGCGTGGTAAAGGCAGTGCTTAGCCTTATGAAAATAGAGAGGCAAGGCTTAGCCTCATGCGAAATTGGAGGCAGGGCTTAGCCTCACGCGAAATTGAGACAAATCTTGGTCTCATGCAGAATTCGGGACAGGGCTTACTCCCATGCAAATTGAAGGCAATGCTTAGCCTTATGCAAATAGAGAGGCAAAGCTTAGCCTCATGCAGAATTTGGGACAGGGCTTAGCCCCATGTAGGGTGAAGGCAATGCTTAGCCTTATACAGATAGAGAGGCAAGGCTTAGCCTCATGCAAGTTTGAGACAGAGCTTAGTCTTATGCGAATAAAAGGCAATACTTAAGCTTGTGCGAATATGGAAGCAGGGCTTAGCCTCATGAAAAATTCGGGATATGGCTTAGTCCCATACAAATTGAAGGCAGTGCTTAGACTTATGCAAATGGAGAGGCAAGGCTTAGCCTCATGCAGAATTTGGGACAGGGCTTAGTCCCATGCAAGGTGAAGGCAATGCTTCGCGTTATAGAGATAGAGAGGAAAGGCTTAACCTCATTCAGATAAAAGGCAGTGCTTACCCTTGTGTGAATATGGAGGCAGGGCTTAGCCTCATGCAAAATTCAGGACAGGGCTTAGTCCCATGCAAATTGAACAGATAGTAGATGATGGCATAGTATTTCTTAGCTGGAAATGGGTTAAGTATCTTTGTTGTTATGCAAGCGGTGATTCCAAGGTGTGCATATTCCTTGTCCTGCATTCAAAGAAAAATTGTGAGTTTTGCAAGGGAAGGTTGGTTCGTGTCTTCGTCTGCTTGCTTGATTTGTTTCGCTCTGTCAGAAGATCCTGTTCAAATTTGTATTGGTAAAAAATAGACTTCACACGTGTGATATTTCTGATGACAAGCAATCTACGTGGATCAAAAAACATGACAGATGGTTAGAAGTTTATAAAGAAGTATGGGACAAAGAGGAATGGAATAGCATACACACGAGACAATTAGATGGGGGAGTTCCAATCTAATTGAGGAGTTGAAGAGACACGGTCAGAATGGACCAAGGTTGAATAAAGGTCAGATTCAAAGATCTTCAATCAATGAGCTAAATATTACATAATCTTCACTGAACTGTTACGATTACCAATTGTAACGTTACGTTAATGATATTATTAGTCATTAATGCTCAATCATTAAGAAGAGTAGACGTTACATTAAGAAATTCCCTATAAAAGGGAGTAAAATCTCACTTGTATGAACACATTCGAACCACTACTGAAATGTACTTACTTTTATGTGATCTTATTGCTTTCTTACAAGTCTAATTCTTATTATTCGGTTATCAGAAGCCCGAATAATTCTTAAAATAGCTTTGACTAAGAATCTAATTCTTTGGTTAAACAAATTGGTTCTGTTATCGGGAATATGATAATCTTTGTTTTTTCTCGAATAACCTTTATCGAATCATGTCAAATACTAACGACAAAAACCAACAAACAACTGGAACCCCAGTTCCATCACCTCAGGGATCCCTACGAGGTTCAAGGGACAGCTCCCCAGAGAGATCTACAACTCACAACAATGATCAAATTGGAAACGAGAAAATAAGAGAACAAGACCCTGTGAAGCAGATGGTTGGTGAATATGTGAGTGAAGCAATCCAAGCTTTCATGAGGGGGCTACCAATTTTGTCACCTACGCCTCCTCGAAACAACACCGCGACTGTAGAAAATCCACAATCTGGACTAGCAAATTCAGGAAGTAGAGGGACTCTAAATGAATCACTTGAAGGAAGACCAGGTATGTCTAATAATTCAGATTTACAATCTTTAATACTAACCTTGCAGAAACATGTGAAGAAACAAAAGGATCGCATCGAGCAAATTCCTGGAGAACCAGCTGTCATCAAGGGTATTGATTTTGATAAATACTCTCAACAACCCTAGAAGCCAAGTGCAACACCTTTGCCGATTCCCAAGAAATTCAAAAAGCCTGACATACCAAAGTACGATGGGACAACTGATCCACGTGATCATGTTACTGCTTTCACCACAGGAGTAAAAAGCAACGACCTGACTAAGCAAGAAATTGAATCCGTGTTGGTTAAAAGGTTTAGAGAGATACTCACCAAAGGAGCATTAACATGGTATTCTCTCCTGCCCAAAAATTCTGTTGATTCTTTTGCTGAGCTTGCAGATTTGTTTATAAAAGCACATTCCGGTACACAAAAGTGGAAAAGATAATGGAAGACATATTCAAAATAAAATAGGGGGATACAGGGTTGCTTCGGGAATTCGTAGACAGGTTTCAACATGAAAGGATGCTTCTACCAAGGGTACCTGACAATTAGACAACTATGGCTTTTGCAAGTAATTTGAACGATAAAATCTCTGAAGCCACGAGGAGACTCAAAGAGAGCTTGAGAGAGTTCCCAGCTACGACATGGAACGATGTTTATAACAGGTACAACACCAAATTATGAATTGAAGAAGATCTATTGCCCAATCAAAAGCAGAAGACATGATGAGTTCTAGACGCTCTGAATCAGAAAGGAGAGCTGGCAAAAACATGTACGATTCGTACATGGGACCCTCGGGGCGAGAGGCTCGTTCCAAATTTGAAAATCCACGGTCTGATCACAGACCGTCAAATAGAGATTCGAGCTCATCATCATCAAGATCCAGAAAGGATCGAGATGAGCGAAATAGAGGTAATACAAGAATTGGAGATTACAATTTCAATGTAAGTACTTCCAATTTAATTACAGTATTAAGAAATAGGGGTGATAAAGTTTGATGGCCCAAAGAAATGAGATCATATCCAAACAGAAGGAACCAAGAGTTCTGGTATGAATTTCACAATGATCATGGGCACAAAACATCATATTGCAGGTTATTGAAAGGAGAGGTAGAATACTTATTAAAATAAGGTTATATAACATAACTGCTTAGTGAAAAAGGTAAACAAGCATATATGAAGAATAGGCAGGAGCCCCCAAAACCACCATCTCCGAAGAGAACTGTAAATGTGATAAATGGAGGAGAGGAGGTAAATGTCGTAACTTATACTTCAACAAGAAGGATGACTAAGTTCACAGTGACCCACGGTAAATGGACTCGTGAGACTTTGGAGGCTGACAACATCTCATTCGACGACTCAGATGCTTATGGATTACTGCTTCCACATAACGATGCACTGGTAATATCTCTACTTATACATGACACTAACGTGAAAAGAGTATTGATTGATCCAGGTAGCTCGGTCAATATCATTTTGCTGAAAGTTGTGGAAGAGATGTTAATGGGGGACCGTGTAATTCCAAAATCACGTTTCTTGTACAGACTCGACAATTCTACTGTCATAACAATAGGAGAAATTGAGCTTAATACCTATGCAAAAGGCATCGTCAAGGAAACGAAATTTCAAGTTATAGATACAAATATGGCCCATAATGTAATCATGGGGAGACCATGGATCCATGACATGGATGCAATACCATCTATTCTGCATCAGGTAATCAAATTCCCTTCCAAATGGGGAATCCAGCAGATTCGAGGTGATTAGCAGACTTCAAGAAACATCAACTCAGTGATGCATTCCAATAAAAAAGAAATAGCGGAAGAATCAAAAGACGAGGGACCAACTCGAACAAACACGGAAGAAAGAGATAAAGACACGGTGAATAAAATCACCACGGATGTCGCATCAAGAAATACGCACATAGATTCCAGACCTGATGTTATTCAAGAACCAGAAGAGAACGAAAATATCAAGACAATGACTGAGGAGCTCGAAGCTATTCCATTGTTCGAGCTTAAGGCTGAGCAAAAAATCCACATAGGAGCAAGGTTAAGCCCGACCAGAAGAGGTAAGTAATTGAATATTTAAAAGTTAACACAGATTGTTTTGCTTGGTCCCATTCAGATATGACAGGTATACCCCAGAAGTGATGACTCATAAACTAAATAAAGACCCATCCTTCGTACCTGTCAAGCAAAATAAAAGAAAGCAGGGATCGTTCAAGAATCAAGTGATCTATGAAGATGGAGACTTATTGTTACAAAGTCATGCCTTTTGGCTTGAAAAAGGCTGGAGCCACGTATCAGAGGTTAGTGACCAAGATGTTCTAGGAACATCTGGGGAAAACAATGGAGGTGTACATTGATGACATGTTGGTAAATTCAACGCAGGCAGAAGATCATTTCCAACATCTCTCAACTACTTTCGAGATCCTCCGCAGGTATAACATGAAATTAAATCAAGAAAAATACGCCTTTGGCGTCGAATCAGGTAAATTTTTGGGTTTTCTCGTATCAAATAGGGGTATTGAAGTAAATCCTACTCAAAGTAAAGCTATTGAATAAATACCTAATATACTCACGAGCAGAAAAGAAGTTCAAAGATTAACAGGTTGGATTGCAGCTTTAGGAAGATTCATCTCTAGATCTTCAGAGAAGAGTTTTAAATTCTTCTCAGTACTAAAGAAGCAGAATCAGTTCGAATGGACTGAAGAATGTCAACAAGCTCTTAAAGACTTGAAATCTTATCTATCAAATCCCCTACTACTGTCTAAACCAAAGGAAGGGGAAAGGTTATACATTTATCTTGCTGTTGCAGAAATAGCCGTAAGTGGAGTTCTAGCAAGGGAAGACAAAGGTAGGCAATCTCCTATCTACTATGTAAGTAAGTCCTTACTAGATGCTGAAACTAGATATCCTCATCTAGAAAAATTAGCCTTGGCTCTAATCATGACAACTAGAAAGTTAAGACCGTACTTTCAGTGTCACCTAGTTACTGTTGTAAATTTGTATTCTTTGAGAAATATTTTGCATAAGCAAGAATTGTCAAGTAGACTGGCTAAATGGGCAATAGAACTAAGCGAATATGACACAGTCTATCAACCTAGGACTGCAATAAAGTCTCAGGTTTTAGCCGATTTTGTCGCATATTTTAACACTAGCATAATTCCTGAAGTAGAAAAAGAATTACAAATCTTTACCGGAGCTAATTCAGGGATATGGAATCTATTCACCGACGGCTCTTTTAATACTAAAAGAGCCAAGTTGGGAATTGTTTTGATACCACCTTCGGATGAAAAGATAAGGCAAGCTATTAAATGTTATCCCATCACTAACAATGAAGCAGAGTACAAACTTGTCGTTGCAGGACTCGAATTAGCACGAGAATTCTCAATTGAGCAGATCGTGATCAAAAGTGACTCTCAACTAGTGGTGAACCAGATGCAGGGGACTTATACTGCTAGAGAGACTCGAATGCAACAGTATCTGGAAAAGGCACGAGACCTGGTGAGGCAATTCCAGTCATGGAAGATTATGCAAGTACCTAGAAAGGAAAACGCAGAAGCAGATGAGTTAGCTAATCTTGCAGCAGTTACCGATGTAACGAATAAAGACAATGCTATTGTGATACACTTATTTCATTCAGCAATTGACCAGGACAAGAATGAGGTAACATTTAATAATCTAACCTGGAATTGGAGAAATAAAATTGTAATTTTTTTGCAGAATGGTACCGTGCCTGAAGATAAGAAAGAAGCTCAAGCACTTCGCCGAAAAGCTGCACAATATTGCCTAGTTCGTGACACTCTGTATCGCAAAATGTTTGGAGGCCCCTAGCAAGGTGCCTTGGACCAAACCAAACTGAGTACGTGATGAAAGAAGTACACGAAGGACATTGTGGGAACCACACAGGTGAAAGGTCCTTAGTAATAACCCCAATCAGAGTAGGGTACTATTGGCCTAAGATGGAAGAAGACGCTGAAAATTTCGTAGCTAAATGCAATAAATGTCAACGATATGCTAACAATATGCATCGGCCCGCAGAATTACTACACTCGGTTGTATCACCTTGGCCATTTATGAAATGGGGAATGGATATAGTTGGACCTCTACCCCCAGCCAGAGGAAAGGTACGATTTTTACTTGTATTGACTGATTATTTCTCAAAATGGGTGGAGGCAGATGCTTTTAAACAGGTGCGAGAAAAAGAAGTGAAAATCTTTATATGGCGAAATATCATATGCCTTTTTGGTGTACCAAAGGAAATTGTATGTGACAATGATCCACAATTCATAGGCTCACAAATCACATAATTCTTTCAAAGCTGGCAAATCAAACGAATCACTTCTTCACCATATCATCCCGTGACTAACAGGCAAGAAGAGTCAAAAAATAAAATCATTGTTAACAATATGAAGAAACGATTAGAAAAAGCTAAGGGAAATTGGCCTGAAGAACTACCGACAATATTATGGGCTTATAGAACTACTACAAAGACAACCACAGGAGAAACCCTATTCGCGCTTGTTTACGGCTCAGAAGCTCTTATACCAGTGAAAATTGGTGAACCAAGCATGAGATTCACAACAGCAACAGAAGAAACAAACAATGACGAGTTGAGAACAAATCTAGATTTACTCGAGCAAATGAGAGAAGCTGCTTTAATACGCATGGAAACTCAAAAGCAAATCATAGAGCGATATTACAACAGAAAATCTCACCTCAGATATTTCAAAATCGGGGACTTTGTCCTTAAGAAAGTTTTTCAATCAACAAAGGAGGCTGGAGCAGGAAAATTAAATCCAAATTGGGAAGGACCCTACAAAGTGCGTGGTATTGCTGGAAAAAGTGCTTATGAGCTGGAAACCATAGATGGCAGAATTTTACCAATAAGTTGGAATGCTGTTCACTTGAAGAAATATTACTTCTAAGGAAAAGGAATACCCACGGTCAGGTATCATTACGTTCAATTCTATTTAGTGCAGTTAAAATTATACTAACCATTTTAGATGATAGGCAAAAAGCTAACCCATAACCAGATGATGATATTAGACCTGAATAGACACAAGGAAAAAATTGAATTCCCGGTCTAGGGTTACAACTTTTTGATGGACGTTTCAAAGGGTTAAGCAGTCATCATCTAAACTATATACCTTCGAGTCCCATATGTTTTTCCTTTTCAGGAAAGGACCACAAGAAAGGAATAGCCAAGTGCTCGAGATTTCATTCTTCAAAGCTCAAACACTTGGGGGACTATACAGTATGGAAGAGGCAAAGAAGACTATCAAATGAGTCAAAGTTCAAGCCGGAAGATCCATTTTTCCCAACAAGTCTAAAATTATGAGCAGAATCAAAGAGCCAAAGACAAAAATACAAAGCCTGATTCAGAAACCTACAAAGAACATACTTGTGAATGTAAACGAATGTTTAGGTTAAAGGAAGAATTTAGTTACGGGTAGAAATTCATACCCCCGTGTTTATTCAAAACATGTTGTAAAAGAAAACAATTACGAAAAAGTCATAGATGATGCTCAAACACATGTAAAATGTTACGAAAGTTCGAATAATATAAAGACTTTCTGTAAAACATTATTCGGAAAAAAAATGTGAATTCCTATCTCTCTTTTGTATGTTTACACCATTATGAAGTTGAGACGTCTTCTTCATTAAGTGTCGTTCATAAAATGGCCCTCTTTTATAAATCGTGCTTATTTAAAAAAGACACGAAATACTGAAGCATTTTTTAATGCAAAACTAAATACCAAGGGGTAAAACAAAAACCTGAACGTAAAGCATGCAAACACTTAAGAGTAAAACGAAAACTCGAAAAAACAGAAGTCATGCTAAGAAATGTAAATATTAATATTATATAATGATAAAAACTAAGTATTAACTTAGTTTAAACCAAATTTGTTTCTACAAAGTTGCCCCTAAGTTGTCACGGGGGACTTGCTAAACCAAACTTCACCCCCAAATGGGATCAGGGGTAACCACCAATTGTTCTAAAAGAAACAAAAAGAGAGGGGTTGATAAATACTTTCACTAGGCATTGGGAGGATTATCTTCATCAGCAGAAGGAGCGACTTGAGATGGTGAGGCTTGGGCAGCAACTTCATTAGGAACGATCTTATCACCATTGGAACTTCAACTTCAGGTGATGAAAGATTTTGACTTTGCCGAGACTTTTCAATCGTCTCCTTAGTTTTGGCAATTTTAGCTTCTAAGTCAAAATTTTCTTGGCCCATTTCTGTCAATGTGTCAAGCCGGGCATTCAAATAAGCCCAACTCATATCAACAACTGCCTTATCCTCAAGAGCCTCATAATCTTTCTCCCATTGTTCAATATCGACTCTCAACTCATCTCTTTCAACCACGATAGCATCATAAGAAGCCTGCAAAGGGGCAAGAGATCTTTCCAGAAACTGAATCTTGTTTGAAGATTCACGGAGGTCCTCTTGGGTCTGAGTAAGCGATTTCACAAGTTCACCAGCATAAGCCTCCTTCTGGTCCAACAAAGCCTTCAAGCTTCTTATCTCTCCAGTAGCATGGGAAAGTTGCTCCGTAAAGGAAGACTCTAGGATGTTCTTATCCTTGCCTGCTTGACTTGATGAAGCCTTCTCGATGGCTAATTCCACTGAAATTACTCTGATTTGCTTCTCCAAGGTACACCTCCCTCCTCTACTGCCTCCATATCAAGCTGAAGACTCTCGAATTGCTCCTTCAAGTTATCAGCCTCGCTATGATAGTCATTCGCTAATTGCTCCGTATGAACGATCCTTTTCATCAATTCTGTACCAATAAGATTGATCTGCACAAAAAGAGAAGTTAGATACAGTAAAGGATATATAAAAAAAGGGAATGATATAGAATATACCTTTAAGGACGAGTGTACAATCTCGTTCATCCAAGTTAAGGAGCTATGAATGTCCAACTTAGACTTCTCAACCGGGCCTATCAGAGGCTTCAACCACACATCCGCCTGGCGTGATTTCTTTAAGAGGCTACCTCCCGCCGGAACCTCTATCATAATTTGCTTCATCTCCCCACTACTGGAAGATCCTACTTCGACAATAGAAGGCATGGAAGTAGGGGCAGATGAAGGATCCACAGATGGAATAGGCGGGGGAGCAGAAACAACAACAGGTGCGGTAGACGAAAGTTCCACTGGAGCAGATGGAGGAAAAATAGCAAGAGGTACCTCATCTAAAACTGTGCCAAAGCCTTGGTGGAATAATTGTTCAATTGATACAATGGCAGAGTAAGGAGTTGCATCTTCAGGAGAGGAATGCTATGACTCAGGCACGGAAGGTGGATCAGTAACAGAAGCAGATTCGTCATCAGATACGGCCTTTCTTCTCCATGACCTCCGAATCGGCGAACCTTCCTCCTGCTCTTCCTCATCTTCCAAGGTCCGAGACCCACTTGCTTTCCTTTTTGATGAAGAGGAGTTCAAAATAATTTCTTGGGCCTTGGCCAAAGAAAGTTTCAAAGAAGATACCGCAACAGCAGAGACCCCACGAGCGGGAAAACCTAACAAATAAAAGGGGTTAGAGAAGCTTAAAAGGATAAAGAAAGGAAATATAAAAAAAAACCTACCATGGGTTTTCACTTTCCAACAAAACCTCGCCGAGAGGTACTTCCAAGAACGTTCTTCCATTGGAGCGATAAATAGTAATTTTTCTACCCAACCACGGAAACCGAAGACCTCATCAATGGTTCCCATAGTTGCTGCAAGAAGAACAAAAAACAGTCAAGATACTGAAGATTTATCAAAAAATAAAGAAAAAAGTGAGCAAAACTGTACTCACGTGCAAAGTTCCACTTCTCAGGGAAGGGGAGATTTTCTTCACCTACCAAACCTTTAGTAGGGAAACCAACATACCATACATACCACCCTGTATCTTTATCATCATCAGGTATAACCAAAACTCTTTTACTCCTAGCCGCAATAGTAAAAACTCCTTGGCGGAATAACATAGGAGAATAAAGACGAACGAGATGATGAAAAGTAAAAGGAACTGAAGGTAAGGTGGACAAATATCTAAGGCATGCTACTTCCCTCCAGATAAGAGGACCGATCTGTCCCAAGTACACATTAAAAAATCGAAAGAATCCTATGATGACAGGGTCGATGGGAGGCTTGAATCCTAAAGTAAAGGGGTAAGTATACACAAAAGAATACCCAGTTCTGTAAGAGGTTATTCTTTGATTCTCATTGGGAACTAAGACTGGAAAATCAGATTTCCAATAACAATCTCTACGCATGAGTGAAACTAAACCGTTAGTGATTTGAGTAGGGTAAAGATCAACACGATCATGATATGTCATAGAAGAAATATCTTTTCTTATGGACTCACTATCCTTTACAAAAGAAAACTCAGCAGGAACAATCTCATCAACTTTTGGCTCACGAAGTGGTTTGTTAGGTACTCTACTCTTATAAGAAGATCTCGAAGCTCTAGACCTAGAAGAAGACGAAGAAACATTAGCCTAGAAGATGGCGGGGGAGTAACGTTGCAAGGAGAAGAAGAACCCCTAGAAGGTGTAGAACTCAAGCTTCTTAGTCTACCACCCCTCCTACTCTGGATTGGAGCAGAAGAAGGAGGTGGTTCGTCTACAATGATAACCTTCTTGGGTTCTTGATTTGAGGAAGACATATTTATGTGAAAAAGGAATTTACAAATAACGAAGGAAAGTTAAAAGTTTTTCGTGAAAGCAAAGACTGGAAAATGGGTATTTATACTCAGAGGCAACCGTAAAAAAAAGGAAAAAACACTGATGTGAAAGTCATAATTAGAACTGTCACTTCGTGACTGATGCAGCCGCAAAAAGTCCTAAAAGGCGCTGATGAATTGCAGAATCAATCCGAGAATGCCACATGGCACGACATTAAATGGAAATGAAAAACGACACATACATTCAGAGACGGAAGCAATGGTACGAGTGAAATGGCGGCAAAAATTCCCGCCATAAATGAGTGTCCACTTACCAAATATTTAATTGATAAATAAATGGTAAGTGGGGGGACTATATGTATTGGTAAAAAATAGACTTCACACGTGTGATATTTCTGATGACAAGACAATCTATGTGGATCAATGGAAACATGACAGCTGGTTAGAAGTTTAGAAAGAAGTACGGGATAAAGAGGAACATAATAGAATACACATGAGACAATTAGATGCGGGAGTTCCAATCTAATTGAGGAGATGAAGAGAACCAGTTAGAATGAACCAAGGCTGAATAAAAGGCATATTCAAAGACCTTCAATTAATGAGCTAAACGTTACATAATCTTCACGCAATAGTTACGATTACCAATTGTAAAGTTACGTTAATGATATTATTAGTCATTAATGCTCAATCATTAAGAAGAGTAGACGTAATATTAAGAAATTCCTTATAAAAGGGAGTAAAATCTCACTTGTATGAACACATTCGAACCACTACTGAAATATACTTACTTTTATGTGATCTTATTGCTTTCTTACAAGTCTAATTTTTATTATTCGGTTATTAGAAGCCCGAGTAATTCTTAAAATAACTTTGACTAAGCATCTAATTCTTTGGTTAAACAAAATTATCGGGGGCAGCATTTGCTAAACAAAGTTTATTTCAAAAGTGGAGATGCCTAGCTTTCAAAGGTATAATAAAAATATAGTTTTTAGAAATTGGTTAGATGAACTAGTGACTGTGACACGATCAGAGACATTGCGACTTCTTTTGCTATAGAATTTTGAGGGTCCTCCTCAAAATTCTGCCCCAGTTGAATGGACAATCTTTCTGACTGCTCTATATGCTGAGATCGGCTGAACTTACTTCAGAATTTTGAGGGTCCTCCTCAAAATTCTGCCCCACATTCTGATTGCGGGGAAGTAGAAATTTTATTGAATTATGACTAAACCCACAGGGCTGCCTACATATCCCCTCTTAAACGGGAATCAGGTGTAGCATAGATCAATTTACATCATATGCAAAAGACAGAAATATTTTACACATAATATCACTTGACTGCATTCGAATTAATCGGCTTTGGCCAGACTTCTCCGTCAATTTCCGCGAGTATGAGGGCTACTCCTGTCAGAACTCAGTGAACCATGTAAGGACATTGCCAATTGGGAGAGAATTTCCTTTTGGCTTCATCTTGATGTGGGAAGATTTTCTTTAACACCAGCTGTCCCGGTGTGAACTATCTCGGCTTAACTCTTTTATTGAAGGTTATGAACATCCTGTTCTGATAAAGTTGTCCGTGGCATACTGCGTTCATCCTCTTTCCGTCTATGACGGCTAGCTGCTCATAACGGCTTCTTATCCATTCTGCGTCGGAGCTTATTCTTGTATGATTCTCAAGGAAGGAATATCCACTTCGGCAGGGATAACAACTTCAGTACCATAAACTAGTAAGTAAGGAGTTTCCCCGGTTGATGTGCGACTATGGTACGTTATCCCAGTAAAGCAAATGGTAGCTTCTCGTGCCATTATTTATGATTTTCTATCATTTTCCTCAGTATCTTCTTGATATTCTTGTTGGCAGCTTCCACGAATCCATTCATTTGAGGTCTATATGTTGTGGAGTTCTTTCGCTTGACTTTAAAAGTTTCAAACATGGCTTTCATCAGATCACTATTGAGATTGGCGCCATTGTCAGTGATGATGGACTCTGGAACTCCGAACAGACAAATAATATGGTCGCGAACAAAATCCGCGATGACCTTCTTAGTCACAACTTTGTAAGATGCGACTTCAACCATTCTGGGAGTCTGGGGGTTTTTGACATTCTGGGACAACTCACTTCCTTGTGGGAAGGGGTATAATTGAAGAGTCGCCACCTAACGGATTAAGGTGCATTAGGGTACCTAAAGCAAATAACTCATAAACCGGTTTACATTACCAGAGATTGGGTAAGGGCTCGAAATTACCTTGAGGGGAAGGTGTTAGGCACCCCTCGAGGTCCACAACGGTGGGTCCCGACCAAACTCAGTTTAAGAGAATTAGTCTTTAAGAGAAACAGAAACGAACAGATAGATAATACTTTAAAACAAAAATTAAAGGGGTCCTAGGTTTATTAGCCTATAGGATCAATTCTGTGCAAGAATCGGTAAGCTTTCCCCAAATAGAGGTGTTACGCGTAGCATTAACGCTCAGGTCATCATATCCTTTACTACCCAATTACCCTCCCCTTAATTATTACTTAAGCGATTCTAATACGTACTCTATGCGTGCATTACCCGCCCCTTTACCTGTGGCCCTGGAGGCGTTTAGGACCTCTATTAAAGTGGTTCTAGACTCTCCTATAGTGCTTAAAAGGAGAAAATCTAAGCGACAAGCAAAACAGATAGGACTGTCATATAACAAAGCAGTCTAAGGCTCACATTTACCTCCACAAATAACAAAATAATTGCACGTCTCAAACAACAATTAAACACTTTAAAGTCCTATAGCAGGATATCTAGATGAGCACAAAAAGAAGAAGATGCAACATTTTTTAAGGCGAGGCATTGAACCTTAATTAGCTTGCCTACTGATTTCATGGCTTACTAAATCTGGGCAGTTTGTAAGCAGTCACAAAAAAAAAGAAACACAATTCAGAACTTCAGAATTTTAGTTGCCCTACAGGCTTGCCTAGGTGTGGATCAGCGGTAACCTCTAAACATGTCATCTAAGCATTAATCAGGACCATAACTCTAAACCAGTGATTGATTTTCAACAAGCAGTTTTTATCCGTTTAGACCCTATAGGCATGCTGTCTATACATTGAAAATGATCACAAGCATTACTTCAAGACATATAAACCCAGAAAATTGATTTTACACTTTTTATCTCTATAAACATGATATCTAAGTGTCAAACTGTTTTTTATACGTATTCCTTATGGGCATGCTGATTTCAAATATGATTTTCCTAAGGACATGATAT